>JBCAUG010006038.1:0-11346 GCA_038406175.1 Haplosyllis leylae | reverse complement strand
CTACACAATACTTTCAAACTATGTAACAATTTTCAAAGTGGATGCTCAGATGTCTGAGATATTTGCAGATTTTTCAACGGAAAAATCCCAGAAAAATTCTATCCATTGAGTTCAATAGGTTAGAAATTATTGATATTGTCGTTTTAGTCAGAAATTAGTGATGTTCCTGCGAGGTGTGGTGGAGAATATATTTTAGCAATTGATTTTAAAACGGTGAACTGCTGCCTAATTCAATTTCAACTCACCCCCCCCCCACCCCCGCACCATCTTTGGTAGCAGAAATCAATAAAAAATCTTACTATGAATGCCATCGCCACTCAAAATGAATAATTCTTCCATCATTAGAAAATACTCCTCCCTAATGTCTCTTCGTATTTTGATGGCCTCCATTCTGTCGTACCATGATGCTGATCTTTCTTCAGTCCTTTCCTCAAAGTCTTCTTCTTCATAATTCCCTTGTTTTTGGCTTTCTTCGCTACTTTCTCTGTACTGTTGGGTGTTTGCGCTATATCTCCGGTCACCTCCTCTTTCTGCATGGAACCTGCTGCCTCTGTGGATCATTTCTCGTTCTTCTGATTCATAGTTTTTGTTTTTCAAACTGCTTTTCAAATTGACGTTTTCTGAGTTTGTAACTGGACTTGACGCTGAGTAATTGCGTGATCTTTTCCTCGCAGATTTCTCAGGCGCATTTTTATTCTTCACCGATCTTTCTCTTTCCATGGAAAGGTGGTGGAGCGACCTTTCTCTCGAAGGCCATTGTGGTCCATCTCTGGCTGACCTCGTAGACTGGGGTCCTCTGGCATATCTCTCAGATGGCGGTCTTTCCTTGGCTAACTTTAATCCTGACGGTCCGGATGATTCCAGATTTCTTTGACTCCCTCGGTGAACAATTTCATCGTGGGAATGATGTCTCCTTCTGATGGCTCTGCTAGGAGAGTGGGAATATGCTCCTCGAGGTTGTTCCTTGATATTTCTACTGATCTGCGTGTGCTTTCTATTAATTATCCTACTTTTGTCAACATTTGCTCCTTCACTTCTCGATCTCATGAGATTTCTCCGAGTGAGACTTCTTTCTGAAGATCTACTTCTTAAATCTTTAGCACTCCTTGAAATTCCTTTCACTCTGGGACCTTCAATTGCTAGAATTTTCCTCTGCACAATTTGAGGCATGCTCGTGTAGACTGGCATGGAGCTCGTCCTCCTCAGTTTATTTTTGTGGTAGATGTGATCGTAGATATTGTATTGCTTATTGATTTTCAGTCGAACATTTTTGTTTTTGTTCTTATCAATACTTCTACTCAATTCCACCTTTTTATTTTGCACATATCTTCCAGTTTGTTGTTTCCCCCTTTTGACACCAGTGGTGAGCGTCCTTTTTCTTTCTTGCGTCTTTTTATTGCTGGTTCTTCCATGAAGTTTCTTCTTGTACGTGTATCTCTTGAATGATATACTACTGTCCAGGTAAGGATCTAAGCTGTCAAAAACATGATCAACTGCTTTACATAACCAACACATGGTCAGTTTTGAAATCGGTTACCAAATTGATTTTAACGTTCAGTTTTAAAGAACACTGAGAGAACTAATTGAACAAACTAAATTTGGCTGAGAGAAAATCCAAAGAACAAGTTGCTTGCAAGAAAATCGTACTTGTAACAAAGCCAAAAGAAGATCAAGATAAATAAAAAGAAACAATTGATTGTTTATAATTCATTGTCTACAGTGGCTCTGACCCACCTGAACCAACTGGATGACCCTCCCTTGCATGTGTTCAGAATACAGACGACACTAATTATCCAGAACAATGATAACTTATCGTCCTCTGAAGCTAAATGCCCAGGGGCAAGTAAGTTAATATCACACAACTTTTGCAACACACTGATTAAGAAAAATATATATATTCATTGGTGTTAACATTCTTCTAATTTGCTCTTGAGGTTCTCACATATGCATCTTCGGTTTCTTAAAGTTTATACAGTTGTAGAAGTAATTATTTTGCGACTAAAATTCCAGTGCAACAGAACAAACTTTGGGAAAAAAGTCTAGATTCTTTCATTTAGCCTGTCTGGGAATCTTTTCTGACAACTAACTAGATACAAAAAAATAATATTGATAAAAAAGACCTAAGCACTTGTCAATTGCCAGAGATTTTTTGTTTCTGTTTGACACCCATAGGTGTGACAAAACTGCAAAATTTTGCGACAAAAATGTGTCGTCTCCCACACCCGGACATTACAACACAAGGAAATAGCCGTTATACCCACTACAGTACATAAAGTTCAGAAAATCAACCAAAAGAGGTTGCGCGACAGTTACCGCCATCTTTCGTTAATATCTTTGATATAATGTTTGACTTAGGACTTCGTCGGTGAGGGAGAGTACATGAACAGCAGGGAAACTAGAGAGCAATGATCATCCCAGGAACAAACGCTTGTGTAAAATAATTTTCCAATCGACCGATTCGGAATAAATTTGTTTCAGAAAAATTTAAAATTTAGGTACTAAAAAGGCAAGTTCTCTGAATGTCAATTGACCTTACTGATGAAAGAAAATGGTCAAGCTATTAATATTGTATTTTCTTTTTCTTTCTTTGCTACTTGGCATTAACTACCTACTGGCAGACATTTATTTCTGCATAATATGTAATTAGCATACTTAAGCTGAATTGAAAATATGCTAGAAGAAAACAATGTGTAAATTTTGTGGTTGGAAGCTGATTTGTTTTAGTGCCACAAATTTCTTCAAGGTTGTTCAGGAAAAAAAGTGGTCTTTATATCTTCGATTACCCTTTCCAACCTCTACAGACTACATTCCCGCTTTTCTGAATCTAGGTACCCTTCACATCTGTTCCCATCTGTGCTACAGCCCTATGTTTATTTTCCAGGATTTTAGCTTGGGTCTGCGATGGGATTTCCAGGCTATTAGGTTCCGCAGGAATGTACTTTACGGTGTATCTGCTTTTCGGCATTTTCTGAAAATTCCAATAGACTTTTACTTTAGCCAGCTTAGTATTATTTCCCATGGATGTTCTTTGGTATCATCCCCGGTAAACTTATTGTAGTTTATGCATGAACCTTGGCTTTTTTTTTTAGAAAAAAAAACCAAAACATCCCACTTTCAGTTGCCCATTTGATCTTTGCCTTGTTTTCTCCATGTTGATCTTATACACAAGTGTGACTGATTAACATGAGAAAATAAATCCAAATTACAACCACACACCTTAGTAATTGGAGGCTTGTTGTTCCTGGTGCAGTATTGCACACCTCGACTGTAAAAGACTCGTGTATAATGACAGTAACCAGTGACGGATATAAGGGTGGCACACCCACCCTATCCCCCCCCCCCGGATAAAATTTTCTTTAATTGGTACGGTTTTCCAGAAAATTCAAGGAATATATTGGGTTGACGTCCCCTCCCCGCACCCCTGATTATGACATCTGAAACAGGTCGCGCACCTTCTTACGTAACTGCATCCATCATCACTTTTTTGGAGGATGTACTATTCACTGTATTCTTAAATTGTGATAGGTACCTGTCCGACGCTTACTTTCAATATTTCAATGTTACATTGACAGTGATCATAACCACTTGAAAACAGAAACTAGACAAACTAAAGTCATTGTCGATGGCATTAAAAGAGTGGGACGATGTCACATTAACGCTTTCAGGACTGCTGTACGCTCTGAGGGTACAGGTAAACATTCGATCGTCCTACGACACATGGCTAATTCAGATGTAAAATATCAATACTGGCTGAATGGTATGAGCTGTAGCACAACTCAATAGGTTGATGTGGCCTAATTAGGTAGCACAGCTGGTAGCAGTTTTTGAGGCTGTTTCTAAATACTGCCTTTCATACAGAAATAAATAATAAACTTGATGTGAAGCATGAAATGACCTGTGGACTCTTGTCAAGTAAAATGGTATGTTTCCTTTTGGGAACATAATTATTATTGGAAATAGACATTAAAATGCCTAATAAGATTCAAATAAGTCAAAAGCCAAGGTCAAAAATTGTTTGCAATCTTTTCCCAAAATGCCACCAAAAATTACACAGAGTATCAGCCATTATACTTGGAATAATAGAAAAATCTTCAGTCCTAAAGTGGTTGAGCAGCATGCTGTTGCAAGTTCATGTAAATGAAGTCGGGTCGTTTTGTCCTACTTTGCAAAATAATGATGATCAATCTTTCGCATTATTTCGATTATCTACTTTCAATTTCTAATTTAATTCAATAATAATGACTGTAGAAGTATATACAAATAAACATATTCGAGTTTTTCACAAAATAGCCGGCAATATTGGCATCACAGGCTTTGCTATGTGAAAACAAAGAGTCCAGCCAGTGGTTGATTCAGGATTTACCAGATGGGGGGGGGGGCACTAACCTTCTAGGTGTGTCCTAGCCTTTTATTTGGCCAACTTTGTCCTGAAAACTGCATTAAAATCAAATAAATTGGACTCGGACGGGGCACACATCACTGGCACCCCCTGGATCTGCAAATGTTGGCAGCAAGAAAATGTTACCCCAGTTAGCACTGAACCTGAGGTATTATGCTCTCCTCTCTGAGCTATTGAGGCATGTTTTACTTGGAAGATCTGAGATCTGTATATGGTTATGCTCTATTGGTTCTAACTAATTGATCTAAGTCAAAGATTGAGTGGTGCAGGGAAAAAGACATTTTAAAGATATCTTAAGTAGCACATACCTTGATAGCTCAGAGAGGAGAGCGTTAGATTTGAATGGCTGAAGTCCTAGGTTGAATACTCACTGAACTAATATTTTATTGCTGGGTTTTTTGGTCAAGTTTCTGATGCCAGTATTGCCATTGTTGCAAATTTTGACTGTTTGTGAAAAACTCGATTGGGGAGGTAGAAAAGTGGTACCCACCATATGTAGACAATTATATCGACACAATTGAAACACTCAGTGAAAGGTCAAAGATATCATTGAATCAGTTTAAAATTATTAGCAAGGGAATTTCTCCCAATTCAACCACATCCTCTGCAATCCTTTAAACGTTGCTGATTTTCTTTGGATTCTTGAATATTTTGGGCATGACCATTGTTATTTCTCAGCAATAAATAGTTTTACGACTGGTAGTTGTTTCATATTTTTGCCTCAAGAGTTGAGGATATTCATGAGGCTGAGGGGGAAAGTATCGTTGTCTTCAGAAGTTCAGTACATTTACATTGAACAGGCCAATATTTTTTCTCTCGGACGTAATAGTTGCGTGACCCAGTGTTGCACACATAATTTATAACTACCATTACCACTATCATTAAACTTAGATCAATGTATAGCGAATTAGCCAGTTATATTATCTAGATGGGTATTGTATGATATTGTTCATATCCACTTTGGTCTTATTAACTGGTTCTAACCAATCGATTGTTTTCGTTTCTGCGAAATCAGTGCAGTTAGTTCCTCAACAACAGGTTATATTTTTCTTTCAAGTTCAAGGGTTTCACATCCAGAAACTACCAAAGTTAAACTGGATCCTAGATGCAAGGGCAAAACTGAACTATTGCTATCTATACTTACAATATTTAAGTTCGCATTTGTTGACTTCAGTCTCTCTTGTGAAGATAAATTCCAAGAAAGAAATCGATCAGTTCGAACTCATATTTTTCAAAGATTATGTTCACACAATGATCAAGAAAAGTGCTTCACTATCAGATTATGTAATAATTCAACACTAATATGTATTGTTAGGATATCAATATTACACGCAGTTCCAAGAAAACAGTATATGATTCTATTAAAAGAATTTTGTCTGTTAAACGGGGGGGGGGGGGTGGTACTCAGCTGACTTGTACGGGGGGTACTCAGCCAGGGGGTACTCAGGGGAGGGTACTCAGCCAGAAGTGGTGTGCTCAGCCGAGGAGGTACTCAGCCGGGGGGCGGGGTTCTCAGCTGGGGTACCCCCCCCCCCCGGGCAGCAGAAGGAGGAATTGCTACGCAGCGGGCGGTATGCCTCTTACGTTCCCGCAGGAGGACTTTCTTTTGGAGAAGCTATTTTGGGCCTATATATAAAATCGAGTTTTGGAGACGATATTTTGGCCCTATAAAATTGAACGCTTAAAATTAATTTGCTTTCACTTTCTTTATATTTGATGTGAATATCATTTGTTTAAGACATTAATAATGTTTAACACAATGTTTTACATTTGCAGATGTCAATATAGTCCCTGTGATGAAAATATGTATTGGCCAAACAATCATTAGATCAATTTCGGTTTTTTTCTGATATCCATGTCAGTGATATTAGGAATCCAAGGGGACCAAGGAGGCCATGACCCCAGTCCTGTCCCAAAAAAAAGTCAAAGAAAAAGATGGCAACTAAAAACGGTCAAACAAAAAATGCTTTGCTCAACGATGAGACAATGCAGAATGATCAAAGTATATATCTCCGACGAATTTGAAGTGGCCGACGTAAATGACGTAAATGAGGTTTAAAAATTATACGACTTCTGTTTTCATAAAAAAATTCGAACAACTCGATTTCATCTTTCCTCAACAAAGAATAGTGGAAAACACAAAAAATGCAATGCGCAGACACAGGCAATTAAACCGGATCTACGGACTTCTAATCAATGAATAAAATATACATGTCAATGAGACCTTCGGGAATTTAATAAACTACGGACACTTACATTGATCTTTTGATCCTATGGATTTTGTAGACATGTTCAACTATGCAAATAAATCCCACATCATGTACTGTATAACAATTTCTATACAAAAGTTGCAATAGTAAAAGACTTCTTCTGAAGAAATAGCTGATAAGTTTAGTGTTTTTCACAGTCCTCACCACTCGAAGGTTAAGAGCCCCCTTGTACATAAATATATAACATGCGAAACATATTCAGAGCAAAAGCCAATTACTCAAGAAAAGTGTAATCAAACAGCCTCGTGGAACAACATCCAGGACAAATTAAATCCAGAAGCTTAACTCATTTTCTCACAACACTGTTTTGTTATCATAAGCATTCAATTTAATTCAACAAATTTATTTGTAGCAGAATAAGCTTTTTACTTCCCAAGTTGTCCTTTCCTGTGCTTGACTGACAACGGATGAAGTAGTTTTTTAAAAAATATGGCAGGGAGTCTAAATATTTTATGGCTGCCTTAAATGCTTTGACTGACGTATTAAAGCAAGGAGCACTAACTATACCTGCCATTCTAAATATGTTTTATGGTCCCCTCTAGCTCTGTAGGTGGACCATATGACGGACAATGAACAGGTTTAGGGATATCTGGCCATGTACAGTAAAGAGACATTGGTGCTTATATCAGATAAAACATCTGTGTCGATAGCCTCAAATAGCTGTTCATACTCTACTTTTGAGCTGAAGGTAGAAAAGAGAATTTAAGTTGAAGACTGAAAAAAGACGCCACGTCTGGAGAAACACTTTTACGTTCTCAAGAAGTGGAAATAAAAGAATAGTCTACCACAGCAGTACATCCTGTCCCTTCGTGATGTTACGATAAACTTTTTCAGAGGTGCTAATTTGCCACAATTGCAATAGCACCAGCAATAGCACTGGCACAGCATGAAAACAATCTAATCTAGGATACATGTACTAAATATATCGATAGCACAAAAACTTCTTTCTTTGTTCAAGGAATCTAAGTCAAGGTCTCCTTGCTACAGATATATGTGAATGTTTGTACAATTGTGTAACAATAGCGTAACCTCCTTGCACCTACACTGTCTTTGATTTTATCGCAGTTCATAAAAGAAAAATTCAAATTGGTCTTGCAGTAGAAGGTACGAAGGAAACAACTAGTTTTCTAAAATGAAAATAAATCACTAGACAGACTTACAGAACTTCGAATGTTTGTCTGGCATTTTGTTTCTCCGTTCCGAGATCTTTTGATCCTGAATCCTGTATGTACACGATTAGTATCCAGATTGCGGTTCAATCTAGTTCATCACTGAATCCAGTTTTCAGTTGTGTTCTCTGTAAGTATCCAGGACCCGAGCAATGTTCACCAAGAGCACTTTGCCTGTCTGTGTGTAATGGGTGCTGTATTCCACTTCGCGTTCCGATCCTATTCACTAATATCCAATAACATGTAATAACCTTGTTTCTGATCTATATTAGTTTCTTTTATCACAACGTACACAAAGTTATCTCGTCAACAAGCAAAAATAGCATGGGTAAAGCTAGGCCCCAAGAAGATTGGCAACCTAGTTGTTCTTTTGGCAGCTAATTTTCTGTTTAGAAACGATGCATTCGATGTGGCTGGGAAAAGCACCACCGAAGATCTGACTTCTCCGACTGGGCAGGGTCAACGCGTCAGTACGTAAAGTAACAGTCTATTTACTCCAAGCGCACTGCAAGCGTTACTGGCAAAGCGTACTATAAAATAGGTCTTCAGATCAATTACGTTTATCATCACCATTTATTATTAATAGCCACCGAGAATGGTATTTGAATAACTGGTCCTAGGATCAATTGCCTTACTGGCCTGCTAATTACATACTCTTAGCGGCCCATTTAGTTTCTTGTCACAACAGGACCGTTTCTTCTGTTGGAGAGTTTTCCAAGCGTTTTGTGCGTTAAATTGATTATCCATTCCGTTGCATGTCGTTTAATTACCAACGTAACCCTCAGTGGTTATATATTTCAGCAGCTTCGTTTGTAAGATGTATTATCCTTAGTCATTCTCAGAACTTTGATGAAAAATTTCCTTTTGGACCTCGACGTTTTTATTTGGTTAAAATTAAAATTGAAAATGAGAGAAGAAGTGAAAATACCCCCGTCAATGGCCCCTTGCCGACTGACCACGAGTGATTGCACGTTCAGGACAAGTTTATGATACCCAGTGACCCCTGCACTTTGTGTCACATCATGCAGAAAGAAGGTGATGGAGTTCAAAGAAAACAAGACAGTAAGCTACCGGTATACAGAATAGTCTCCGCAATAGCTTACGAGGAGAGGGTAACTTTTTCTCCCAGAGTCCAAAATGGCAAAATCTCAAAGTCCCATATTTTCGGAGAGGGAGGCGGGCTTTTGGGACTCAAGAGCAAAAGGTTGGAAAAGTTCCCGCCTAAAAAAATCTCAAAATCCCATATTTTCGGAGAGGGGGGCGGGCTTTTGGGACTCAAGAGCAAAAGGTTGGAAGAGCAAAAGCAAAAGGTTTGGACTCGGTAACAAAAGTTGGAAAAGCTCCACCCCCCCACCTGAAAAATTAGACTTTGAGATTTTACCAGCTTTGGACTCAGGAACTAAGAATTTGTCCTCCCAGTTGTTGAAAAAACCTATTTGAAAGTGTTTTGACTCACAGAAAATATTTAGGAACAAAATACACACGAGAATTGGTACGGGCATAGTACAGTGGAAATGTTGGCACATTTCTTGCACTTGTTTTTCTCACAATAAACTTCATCAGTTCACTGTGGTAAAACAATCGTTAAACTGATAACTGTCATCTACGCACACAAAATGTACTTCACACAAGAAAACATTCCGTGGAACAAGTTCTTCAAGATCAATCACAGTTTAATTGGAATGGGGTCAAAAGATCCCGAACAATTACAATAGCTTTAGGAATTGGTACTTCAGTTTTGTTTCCGACAGGAGCACAGTAAAAGGTTTCTCCATTTTACAGGAAAATATTATTTACTTGGCCCAAAGATACCTCAATTGCCTAGTCAGCGTGGCCTCTTCTACTCTCTGTTACTATTTTTGGAAAGCTAAAATGGAAAGACCTTGACTGTATTGTGCATAACCACTGGTGCGGTTTCTTCTTCTTCCAGAAATTGAAAGGAACAAAAGTTATCAAAGTGCTAACCAATTTCCCAACAAAGTTATTTTCGCATCTCGATAAGTCGTGTCCCTATTGCTACGGCTGGCAGACTGACCATAAATGCCTTTGGTTATTATACCTGGTGATTTTTTGGAGAAAACCTCCCAACTCTTTTCTTAGATGAAACTGTGCCAATGGTTTTCTACCTCTATTATACCAAGATAATTGAGAGAATTTTCAGGTCAAAACCCCACAAAGGTAAACCAATTCATTGAAAGGTGCCAACTCGTGGCGATACTTCATGTTGGCAATTCTAGAAAGAACCCCAAGCCAGAGTTTCTTTCATTTTTTGCTCTGTCACAAGTTGTGACTTGTACATACCACAGACATCGGATAGTTGATTGATACCACATGTTCCGTCCCTTGAACTAGGCCTAGGGACGGAACATGTGGTATCAATCAACTATCCGATGTCTGTGGTACATACATTGGTCTTTTCAAGGTTGGGAATGGGCCACATCCTTTCGTATCTTGTCCAGGACATTTTGATAAATGCCTTGGATGATCACAGAAAGTGTGCTGGATATCCTCGATCTAGAACTTTAATTCAAAGTCATCTCTTGCCCCACTCTCATTTTTATCAGTTTTGAATCAAAGAGTTAAAAAGTAAAATTTGTTTTTATCTGAAGAAAATGTTGTCTACAGTAAAAATACTCGAAAATCAGAAAACAGCTGCGATTGCAGTTGTAGAGGAAGGAGTCAGTCAGTCTTCCTGGAAAAGCAATCAATGATTTATACTGTAACCTTCCAACATTTATGTTGGTACTTCTGGGAAACCATCCATTTCAATTATTGTTGAAGTAACAGCAATACGACTTGGTGCTCAAGAATTACCATCACTATCTTAGCAGTCCAGTTTACATTTGTGATAGTAAAACTGATCGTTACTATAAGTAAGACCAATCTTAAAAAAAGTGATGGATTTCACTCCATTGGCAGAGAAGTTACTGGTATTTGACCAACTCCGTTTTCAAAAGTTAGAAATAGGTATAGCGACAATAAAAAATTCTGTTTTACCTTTTAGTGTTTTCAGTGAATATTTCGTCAGATCGGTTAGTTGACTGAAAACTTCACTTTATCGACCATTCATTTGCAGATGTAGTGAAGACAGATCTAGAAATTCATGTCTGGATCCATTTCTAGACAGTAGCAGCATCCTTTATGAGCTCCTTAAACTTTCAATCAAATTCAAAACTCCAAAACGTTTGCTATTTGGTGCAATTTGCATGAAAGGCACGATCGGAATGCAGAGGATGACGAATCTATAGTCCCACAACATTCACTTGAAATTAGGAAATTTGAAGAGATGTTGCAAATGCTTGTAAACAATTATTCGTGCCCCTGTGAAATTGGGAAGCTCTGCGCCAGGATGTCCAGAATATAAATATTGCTGCCCATTGACACATTTCCCGATCGTGACGACTGAATGTATTTTATTTTGTCTAAATATGGTATTAAGGAGGCTTGCGTGAATTAGTTACCACAAATGGGTTCTTTCACATTTTACAACATCTTGCAGTGGTGCACT
>JBCAUG010006027.1:0-11346 GCA_038406175.1 Haplosyllis leylae | reverse complement strand
GAGGGTTTCAAAATCAGCAAAAAATAAAGTTGCCTCCAGTGGGATTCGAACTCACAACACCAACCATCTATGGATTACAATTCTAATGCCTTACCCACTCAGTCACCGAGACACGTGTTGAACAGATGTATTGAATCTTGAAATGATTCCAAGTCCCAAGAGTAAAGTGGAGCATGACACAAAGTTAGAACATTCTGTTCAACAGATGTCTCTGTGGCTGAGTGGGTATGGCATTAGAATTGTAATCAGCAAAAATGCCAGAAATGTCAGATTTGTGTCATTTAGGAAAACTTCGATTTTATCATATCTTCACGTTAGGTTCTTTGCAATAACTGCTTGTTGCAACTGACCAGTGTGAATACCACGCGCACTACACTGTAAAAAGCTTTAAATTTCCTCATCATCAATACACTGCAGCATTGTGGCACTTACAACTAAATTTACTTTGAATGCAAATTTCACTTCATTTAGATCTACTTCGGCAGGTCAAGACAGTGCTTTCAACCTATTTACACTCCAAACTTTTGTTTAGTTATTTTAAATTCAGTGCATTGCCAGTGAAGTGATGTCAAAGATACGAAGAAAAGCGTGAAGTTGCCTTTCCGTATCGAAAGCCTTTGTACTGTAAAAGAGCCTTTCGGGAGGACTAACTCAGGATTTGTGAGACGTGTTCATCGACTACTTTCATTACAAGAACATGAAAGCCATCTAAGGAGCTTAAGACATCACTTAATACATATATTTACATTAATTATAACGTTGCATTTTTAACCCAAGTCACTGATAAAGTTAATTCACAGATATTTATATAAAAGAGTATATAATTGATTTACAATATTTCAGCCCTGATGGTCGAAGAAAACGCTCAAAACAACCATTCTGTTATTGTTTCCAAGAATCGATCAGCCTCTTTGCGTCGTGATTGATTTCACATATCAGTTACAAAAAATTGAATCTTTTATTTCCTTGTGTGGTCTTAATTTGTTATTTTGCCTCACAAAATCCTTAACAAAGAACATTTTTGAGAATCTAGTGTTTGTTCAGTTTAAAACAAATTGTGCGCCTTGTCTTAAAGTTTGAATAGCCGCTAGTAAAATGTTGTCATATATATTCTTTGTCTAATAAGTGAGATCCGTGTCACACCAAAAGTTTCTTGCTTAACATACTGTTCTCGTTCGCGTCATGTAGGTATACAGATACATGTAGTGTAGACCTTCGTGTTGGCAAAAAGAAAACATAAATTACCCTAATCAATAGATCAAACACAATGTGTAAACTAAACATTTTAGCCTCGAACTTTACAATGCACCGCAAATACAGTTCAATCAATTTGTGTGATGAAGGCCGTATGGAATTGTCTGCAATTCCTGCTATGTTTTCCAATTGTGCATTGAATAATTCTAATTCAATATTGATTCGGGACAGTGGGATCCACCTCTGTCAACAACATATTTTCCTCGATGATCAGGCATCAAATAGATTTCAGCAAACTGTGTATTCCTTTTTGTGAGTCTTCAAGTGAAGCATTTATTGGGTTCAACATACTGCTAACTAATTTTCAACGTTTTGAAATATTTCCCAAAGAGTTAAAAGCGATCACATATAACAATTTATATTTCCATTGTCAGGTATACATAGAATTCATATGATGCGTAATCCTATTTTAATATACACTATTGACCGACATTGCAATTTATTGAAGATAGGACTAATTAGCTTTATGAGTTGCATGCAACTGAATATAGATCTAATATATTTATATATAACTGGAAAACAATTTGTAATATGGGTCTAGATTAATTACATATAATATCTAATTCTACATAATGCAGAATTATTGCTCATTTATGCATAAGTATATTGCCGTTTCTTGAATATTAGCTCTCTTTTCAGGCAGCTTATTGCCTGGATTCAGTTTATGACTAGATTGTTTCCTTGCTTGAGTCTATTTCATTAATTTCGTTGAGAAGGCAACGGTCAAGAAACCGAAAAACATATCAATATTCTCAGTTTCCTGGTAAATAACCTTTTGTAAAGATTAATATTACTTACCACGTATTGTAAAATATAGATCTACTCATTATTAACATTGACATTTTCATTATTTTTGTTAGTCATTAGTGCCATTCTAGGGTACCATTTTGCATAGTGTTTGTCTAGCTTGCTGTTCTTACTAGCGATGTACTTTTCCATATTCTCTTATTTTAATACACACTGTCTTGTTCCTTGGAACCTTGCCAAGGCATCTTTGTGCATAAATGTACTGTTTTACTACTAAACATATAAAATTGAAAACATGGCCTGGTTTTTGCATGATTAACCGATTACATACTACAGAATCTATTCCAAAGCATATCTTTTCATCGCTATATTTTTCTAGGAACACCTCTATTCTTCTCCATATTTTCTCAACATAAGAACACATTACAAAGAGGTGAACATACATTTCCCTCTGTAAACTACAGAAGGAACATAGATTAGACTCAATTATTTTCCAATGGCACATGTGAACAGTTGTGATAACTGCTCTATGAAGTAGTCTGTATTGGAAACTGCGAAGTTTATTTATATTTGTAACTTTGTAGATGTCCAGAAAACAGTTTTTGAAAACATCATGAGAGATTTCTCATTCTAATTCCTTTTCCCATTGTTTAACCTTTAGGTTAATACAGGGCTGATCTTTCTGTAATAATATTTTATATGCCTTTGATGCAGACCATTTTGTAATGGTCATTGTACATTGATTGTTGAGCTTCATTCTTTTTGGTATAGAGATATAAGACTTCACAAGGTCCAATTCAAACTCTTCCATGGTTTTTTGATCCCAATAACTTCACCATTTTCATATAACTGACAAACATATTTGAGGCCTTTCTTCTATGATCGCTCCCAAAAGATAATTTTTTCCTCAATTCTAATAAGCGAATTAAACCAAATAAAATTATTCTCACTATTAGGGAGCTCATTGACTTTACTCCAGGCAAGAAGGGTATCCTGCCAAAATAGATCAGCATGGTCAATATGTTCTCTAACATCAGTTTCAGATAAATTACATAGCCAAATTTCTTCCTTCAACACCGGACACAATGATTTGTATACAATATTTGCAAGTTTTTTTCCAGTTTCTAATATCTCCTTCCAGACAATTTTTATGGCCAAATCTCTTTTGCATAAATCAGCTAACTTTAGACCTCCTTCACATTTTCCCTTTTGCAAAACATTCAGAAGTATCTTTGCTTTTCTATTGTTCCATAAAAACTTCATAATTTCACTTTCGATCAATTTTATAAGATATTCTGGTATACACGGTAAAACCTACATTTTGTGAACAAACGTGATGCTATTAGTGTATTGACAATAGTCACTTTTCCTATCAAAGTTAATCTTCTTTTACTCCATGATTTCAGAGTTCCCCTAATTTTATTTAACATACCAGAGTAATTTAGTTTCAGAGCAACATCATAATTGTAATCAATTTTTATGCCCAGAACTGTAATGGGTTCATTCATCCAGTTAATCTCAGTCTGGTTTACAAGCTTCGTATTAGTTTTAGCTAACAAGCCAATTCTGTAAATTTGTGTCTTATCATAACTTATTGTAAAGCCTGAATGCCTTTTGAAGGAATCAAGTACTTCCAGTACAGTATTAAGAGAATTTTGATGAAACAATTGATAAATATCCATATCATCAACAAACTGGGCTAACAAATTCATGATATCATTAACCAGTGTACCGTGAAAAAGGTACCCCCACTAAAAAGAGAGGGGGGTCATTACAGCACTACCTCCACCCCTTAAACCTTAGGGGCAAAGGTCCTTATCGGTTCCCCACTCTCTTTAACACTTGAGCCCTCAACACCTGACTACCATTTCCCCTTCTATTTTTTCCCCTTAAATCCCCTTAAATAAAAAGGAAATTTAAAATTTGAAGAAGACATTCAAGGCTCACTCCCTGGAAGTTTCACTTTCAGGACCAGCACACCCTCCCAAAGGGAAATATACTGGTCTGAACTAACTTATTTGCCATGGAAGTCAAGGTAGACCCTGGATCTGAGACAAACTGTATACCATTGAATTACTTCACGAGGCTGTTCCCTGCACTGGTCAATTCAGATGGCTTACCCAAGGACACAGACCTGGAACCAACTCTGGCTCAGTTCAAGGCCTATGATGGTGGCATTCTACAGTCACACAGATGGATCATAGTGCCCACTAAGAACATCAGTGATAAGAAGTTTCATGCTGTCAGGTATTATGTGGTGGAGAGAGAAGAGGCCAGGATCCTCATCAGCCATGCCACAGAGACTTGGCTGGGCCTGGTGAAGGTGCTATGCATCAACTAGGTACTTAAATGCAAAAGGCAAGTTCCCTTTCAGGACTGTCACACCCTCCCAAAGCAAAATATTCTACACAAGACAGTTATTGTGCTGATCTTTCAGGACCAACACACCCTCCCAAAGGGAAATATTGTCTTACAGCTATGGAAAACAGCAAAAGTGACAAACAGCCAACTTCAACCACACATGGCAAGAGGAGGAAATGATGCAAAGGCAAGCAATTAGATAGGGAGGAAGAAGGTTGAAAGGAGCATCTACCAGCCAAAATTCAAGACAATCACTTGGACAGCAGCTCAGGTATGAGGGTGCAAAGTGGCCACAATAAAGAACTTACAGGACCACAACACCCTCCCAAAGTGAAATATTCTTCACATTGCAATAACTGTAATACAGTTTCTTTCAGGACCTCCACACCCTCCCAAAGTGAAATAACCATCAATATGCCAAAATGTCAGTACTACAAGCCACAGGAGGACCAGAGGAGGACAGAGGAAGGAGGAAGGTGCTAATCAAATCCAAGGCAGCCATCGAAGAGGCCATCGATTACATAGTTAAACAGGACATTTTGGAGCAACAGATCGAGCCTACACCCTGGGTATCATCAGTGACATATCCAGTGAAGTCTACAGGTGAAATCAGACTGTGCCTAGATGTGAGGGACCTCAACAAAGTCATTATAAGGGAGAACCACAAGCCCCAGACAGTGGAGGAAATTGCTCATCAGCTGGCTGGAGCAATGGTCTTCACGAAGGCGGATGCCCTCAAGTCCTTCCTGCAAGTACACCTCACCGAAAGGTTGGTTCCTGGTTCCTGGTTCCTTTTCGCTGTGAGAAAACAGCATTCAAGAGAAAAAGAAACACAGATATAAAGCTTACTGAGCTTAGACAGAAAGTAAAGGTGTTTCCATTGTTGCGTTTTCAATCTGAATTCCTACACATCACAGGAGAGTCAAGATCAAAGAAAACATTCCTGTTGATATGTCGCTTTACGATAGAATTCCTGGAGGGATATCTTCGTGCATTAACTGAATGTGTTAGTGGCCAGATAGTGGGCCGTCAGTTGTAATGACGCAATGTGGATTTCAGATAGCCACAATCAGAAGCCTAGGTTCTTAATTATTAAACACGGCTCTGTAATGTATTGCTCCAAGGGACAGATC
The DNA here is from genome assembly GCA_038406175.1 of Haplosyllis leylae. Classification (NCBI taxonomy): domain Eukaryota; kingdom Metazoa; phylum Annelida; class Polychaeta; order Phyllodocida; family Syllidae; genus Haplosyllis; species Haplosyllis leylae. The sequence goes on along the minus strand of JBCAUG010006027.1, from coordinate 5,851 downwards.
TAACCAGCTTTAGTGGCTATCTTGCATCATAGACTTCAATATGAAATCAGCATTACAATCAGTGGAATTGCTATATTTCGCATCAGATTTACACACAAGGTTTGTTCAGACTATTTGAGCCAAAGAGATTTTCATTTATGCAATTAGTCTGTAATATAATTGAATGGAACACGTACTCAGAAAACAGGTTTTTTTCTAATCCATTTTGGTGGCACTACCCTGATAGACAAATCTTACTGTCAGCTTAGGATATTGCAATCTTGCGCTAGGATCGTGTTGAAAAAGCTCAACAGGATATGACATTCAGCTAGGTTAAAAACTTTTTAAACTTTAAGAATTGCTAGATTAAATCACAAATCCTTTTGTTTAATATCATGATACATGAAATGTCAAGACTGCCAAAGTTTCGGAAAATAACTTTCATGCTAATTTACACATGTGATATGTTCCTCCGGGGAACAAAATGTCAGCGACGACACGTGTTAAATTTTATCAATGCATTTTAGCCACCAGCTGGTATTATCTTTCGCAGTGTGAGATTCCATGAAAGATTTTAAAACTGTTAGCGCTTAAAGTCTATCATGGTATCTGCACGCTTATTTATTTGTCAAGAGAAATACAGCTCGCTGCAAGCTTACTTTCTACAAATGCGTGACATTACACGAGATACTTTATTAGATTTTTTCCGCAAATAGCGGTAACATCAAAGCACAGAACAAATTTCCGCACATCTCACGCCAAAGAGAAACTTAACTCTCGAATAGAATCGAACAAGTTTCCAACTTTGAGCGCAAGGAACCAGCTTTAATTTACTGCTTGGAAAAACAGAAGGTTTACCATTTCACGAACGCAGCGAACATTGAATAGGCACCTTTCGTCAGACCATCTGACAGAAACAGTATAACTATTATTGAGTACAAACTGAACAGATGGCAAACTTCATCTGCATACACATCTAGGTAAAACCAATTCGACTACTTTCTTTCAAAAGTACGCGCAAGCTTTACTCCTTCAGTACCAGCCTACCAACAACATAGGGTGCAACCTACCTACCGCTTCATTCGTCCTCAGAACCTGGTTTAGTGCACATGGATTTAGATGCAGCTTCGTGTTGGTTTGCAGCTCTATGTGGCTACAATCAGTAAAAACACCATCACCAGCATTATCTCAAAATCTTTTTCTATCATGGATAAATAATAAACCATACCATAACTGCAATTTAACCAGGATATTTGATTTGACACTGTATGTCATCAACTACCAGTTTAATTAACCTTCAGGTAAGATATTATTTACCTGGAATAGCTCGGTTTGTTTTACACATTCCTACAAACGACACGGAGAACGGGGAAACTTTTGAAGAAAACAACCATGATTTCTCTGAGTGACGATCGTCCAAAATTAAATTCATGGGTATTGAACAAATTAGCATACTGGCAAAAAGTTCAAAGGGTCTCTGAGAATTAGGAAAGTGCTTCTGCATTTCTTCAAAACATTAACATTCTTTGGAGTTTGCCGGCTATTTAGTACCTTATATGAGCACAGCTTTCATTATTATTATGCCGAGACCATAATAACAACTAGACATGTGCTAGGGAGAGAGAGACACTCTTACTTATTTCCAAGCAAAGTGTCAATATTCAAAATAATAACTGATGGCATTGTCAGGTAGTAGATAGACTTTGACTGCTATAGTAATAGTATAGCCCTACTTTAAAATCCTTTGAACAATTTTAAAGATCTACCAAAGTATTTCAGCTGGGTCATAAGGAAGGCAGTCTGAGACACTTGTGAGGCTAGCCATCAAAACAGTTCTAAATAGCTTCAAAAACATTTTATTATTATGAAACATACAATAGCACTCCTTGTATAATTCCAATCCATGGGAATAAATAGCAGTCAATAATGTCAATGACTCTTTGTTCCTTTTGGATGTCTGGAATTTCTGTTTTATTTATGTTCCATATGTAAATGGTTTCTACTTAAGCTCTAATTTCTCAAGGAAGGTTTTGTACAGCTTGCAAAACTTTACCACTTGAAAACATTTTAAGAAACTCTTTAAGAAGTCTCAGAACCACCATTTCCTCACAGTTTTCTTTATTAGGCTAAAGCCAATTCTTTTACTGCCCACAACCAGCTCATATGCCAATATCCTCAGCTTTAGGTCACTGAAAGCGAAACCTCTTCTTCTAAAATACATTACAAGATATGTTAATTCTTTTTCTTAAAAAGTGAACAGAGACCTTTTTGTATGTATTTACCATACAAAATACAATGGAGACACAGCCAACCAGGACAAAAACTGAGATACCAAAGTAACACAGTTGATATCTCACTTAAGTTCATACCTTCTTTAGCATTTTTTGGCCCTGTTTCTGCTAAGTTGTTTTCCTATTCCCTTCACCAGCCCTCTGGATTACTTGTTGAGCATAGCTAATAGATACTAGTTGCTCTGGCAATCTCTCTTTGGCTGTATTTATTTTATTGGTGCATGTTCATTGCCTTTTCCACGTCTACCTCAGTCCATTGCTGCAGTCTCTCTCCCTTATGAGCACTTTGCAGATTATTTTGATCTTGTGGGTTTCCTTTCTTGTCGCTGCAGCACCTTTTAAGCTTTTCTTTAAGTATTCTCCTTCACCATCATGCTTAAAAGAAAACAAATAATGTCTTGGTTGTCTCACTTGGTGTCTTACTTGTCATTCTAAAATGCTATTGTGTATTTTGCTGCTTGCTCACATATCCCACAGTCCCATTTCATATTACACTTCATCCTTTTTTAAATTAAAATGGGAAATCAGATCAAATGAAACATGGTGCTTAGGTAGATCTAGAACTAGAAGTCAAGTATATTTTGCTACTGCCCCTGTAAATAAGGTGAATTACCACATAAATTTGATATCTACATGATATACATAATCAGTGGAACATTGTTGACAACACTATGGCTAATATAAAGCCCTTATTTCCCTGTCTTGGACTATATGCTTTACATGTCTCAGCTAAGCCTGCATTTGGTTGGAGTAAAACACCTGGATAGTTTTCAGTGGGAACAAGGTATTATTGCTCCCATAATTAGTGTCTCGCTTGTGCTCGGACTCCTGCCACTACTCTAGATGAAATTAGTTAAAATCAAAATATATTTATTGGCAAAAATTGCGGGGCTAATCTTTACATATTACATAAACAGATAACTCTGTTCCTGAAGGGGAATCTGCTTTGGACTGACGTATTAGTGAAGATGTTTCCTTTGATCTTGACCATCCTATGAAGCGGTGTAGACAGCTTAAAGGCACCGGAAATCAAAACCATGTACATTAACTTGATGTGAAAAGAAATAAATTACTATTTTATATCCAGGCATCGTTATGAGATAGTTAGATTCGCAGATTTCTTGTTATATGATGGTGAAGGTTTTTCTCAACACTTACAAATTCGTTGACCTATCCCGGTAGTACACTCGGTTAAGATGCTTAAAGATGTTAGAGTACCTGGGTTAACATCCTAGTGCTGGCCTGTTACCCTTTTGTATGAAAAAAATATTTGGAAAAGGGTCAGTTTACCATGTTGGCCACCAAGAGGTCGGTAGGTGTTGCACTCAGAGGTGAGTTCAGCATGCAGCTGAAAAACATACAAGTGAGGGGGATTCACCCTACTTTGAAACTCGGGCCAGACATCACTAGAAATCTAAATAGGGATAAAAACGATAATGTTCTTTAAAATGCTACAAGAAAAACAAAAAATATGCATATATATTAATCTACACTCCAATCATAATCATAGGACAGTCGAGTCCATCCTTAGGAAATGTAGCGGAGATGGATGGAGTGGATAAAACCGGTTCAAGCAATGATGATACAACTCATTGATTCACATGATGTAAAGTAATTTCCTCTACTTTGAAAAGGAATTATTCTACCTTTAATGTTCCAAATGAAACTTGCGAAAAGTTGTCTTGTTGAAACGGAAACTTTAAACTCTCTTGGGCCTTTTATAGTTATTTGACACTTTATTATGCAAATATCAAAGATTCTGGATTTGTAATTGCATTCCTCCGCCAGGAGATAAGCTCTTATGAAAATAGAATCATCTCCAGACTATAAAATCCGTTCCTAATGAATGATATATGAAACTTTTGTAGTCTTCATCTTTGAAATAATTAGAGATGTGAAGATATCAGGCACGTTTTATGTAAACGTACGTTAAGTTTCGTTAGTACCATATTTTAGGTTGTTTGAGTTTTTGAGTTTTATCTACTTTTATATTATCTGCGTTGATGTTTATTGAAGTATATTTTAAGGTAATTGCTTAATAAGATGCAGAAAGTGTGAGGAATGTTTTTGTATAATAATGTGCTTTACAAAGTACAAAAATTCAACTACACAAAGAAAAAATATCAAGGAGTGAACAATTTCACTAGGTGACCCGCACCTCGCGTACAAAAGGCACCTCGCGTACAAAAGGCACCTCGCATACCTCACGTACAAAAGGCACCTCACTTACAAAAGGCACCTCACGTACAAAAGGCACCTCGCATACCTCATGTACAAAAGGCACCTCATGTACCTCACATACAAAAGGCACCTTGCATACCTCACATACAAAAGGCACCTCACATACCTCATGTACAAAAGGCACCTAGCATACCTCGCATACAAAAAGGCATCTCACGTACAAAAGGCACCTCATGTACCTCACATACAAAAGGCACCTTGCGTACCTCATGTATAAAAGGCACCTCATGTACAAAAGGCACCTCACATACCTCACATACAAAAGGCACCTCACATACCTCATGTACAAAAGGCATCTCGCATACAAAAGGCACCTTGCATACAAAAGGCACCTCGCATACAAAAGGCACCTCGCATACAAAAGGCACCTCGCATACAAAAGGTACCTTGCATACAAAAGGCACCTCGCGTGAATGCCCCCCCACCCCAACTCCCCTGCCCACCTCCCACCTTCTGTATCAAGGTTCATTTCAATCCCACCTCACGTGTGGTCCCCTCCAAGTGAAGATAATATCTTTCACCTCGCGTGCAAAAAATTCCCAAAAAAAACGTGTAGCAACCCCAATTCCATCAATAAGGTACCTCTACGAGTCGCCAACCATATCTAAAATATTTTGTCTACCATTTTATGTTAGCTATGTTAGCTGAGAAAATATTTGGTTAAGAACTTAACAGTCACGAGAAGTATATACTGTGATTTCAATCCCATAGTCAACGACGTCATCAAATATTATTTCCCATTTTATTCAGGATAGTCTTGGGAGAGTAAGCTGAAATAGTTACAAGGATGTTTCTAATGTTAGGAAAGTTTATGAAACTTTCTTATCTTGGGCTTTATTATCGATTAAATGTGAAATTGACCAATGAGGTAAGTGTTGGTGAACATTTCCTTTCACCACTGCTCTGTTGCTCTGTGGTTCAAATTAGAACAGAACAAGAATTTTGGAAACTTTTTCTATGAAAACAAGAACTTGATTTTGCAAAAAATTTTCGGTCCAATGAAATATACTTAAATTTATGTAATCTGATCAGGTTTTAGCCACCAATTGTTATTTCATGTCTATATATTTACATCACATTCATACAAATTCGGAAATGCAACAAAAAAATATAGCATAATCGGGTTTTTCACGATACACGTTTCTGTGAGATTATCTGACAGATCTCTACAGAGGGAAGAGCAAAAAAAAATTCATCAAAAATTACCCCCAGTGGTGTTGGAACCCAGGATCTCATCACTCCAATTTCCAACTCAGCTGGGTTGGAATCTGTTGGGCAGGAGATTTCTGAAGTGAGCTTTGTTTGTTTCATGCACCACTTCACATGTTGGACTTTGTTCA
>JBCAUG010006016.1:0-11346 GCA_038406175.1 Haplosyllis leylae | reverse complement strand
GGCCCTAAAATTCATAGTTTAGCTCTTAAACTGTATACTGGGGCCTCCAAATCTGGGGGTCAGGGGGGGCCCGGGCCCCCGGGGCCCCCCCCCCCCTGGATCCGCTAGTGGGTGGAGCATATTTCTTAGAAGCAAAATAGCTAACAATGCAAAGTGGAACTAAGTGAGCAATTGGCGACCAGGGTACAGGGTTTATTTCCTTGAAGTTTAAGGTTATTTTGTGCCAATCCCCATGGTTCTAGATATTATTTTTTTCACTTCTGATATGTACTTGAGTTTTAAAAATTGATAAAAAGGTATATTTGTACTTTATGACTCTGGAATATCTTCATGTTATAGTAAAAAAAATTGCATTATTTTACTCTTATTTCCTGTTCATGCTTTCATACTGTAACTTAATTGAGCATGGCAAGCAAGGCAGAACATTTTTTGACATAAGTGATGAAAAATATTTAAATATCAAAGAAAAATGCACCTAGAAAAGTATTATTTCAGTCTGAGATCACAGTTAAGGTTTTCCGAGACAAATTTTTCACATTAAATTTTTAAACTTTTTTACAGTCCAAGCTGAAGCACAATAAATGAATGTCCACAAGCAATCAGTTAAAAATGAAGTCTGAAAAGTTAGTGTTTACGAAAAAAAATTTAATGCCATTTTAATATAAGATATAATTTGCATTGAGCATAACCAAAAGTTCACCCTCAGTTCCCTTCTTTTTAAGAAAGAAGGGCTGAACAAAAGTTTGAATTGTGTTATGAAAACACAAGGAAGTGAAACTAAAAATTTGTGAGCAAAATTAAATAAGGCCTTAAATGGTCAGTTTTGGACCTCACTTGAAAGATTAGATAGTCTGAGGATCAGAATGATGTCATGGTAAAATGGTCATCTTCTTCGCAATGCAATTTGCCTACTCGTGTGCTACTAATTTGGATTCCTCATTCCCAAGCAATTGGTTCCAATTCAGAGAAACCATTGTAACTGCACTACAAACGCCGTTTCAGAAATTATAAGTTTACCTTACTTGCTTATTAAGGTGGATAAGCAAAAACTGAAAATAAGAAGTACAGCTTCAAATGATTCGTATTTTCACTGTTTCCCTGTGTCATGGAATGTAAGACTTGATTTTGAGCCTAAATGCTTAATATCACAAAACAATTATAAGTTGTGTATTAAATTTGAACAAAAAATGGAAGTGACAAAACTTGGACATACAAATTCATTCCTCACATTTTCATAACTTGAAGATCCTGGATATTTTGAGGTAAAATTAGATAAGGTACAAAGACTCACCACAGTGTCTACCTAGAGTAATCTACCTTCATTATGTTGGCACAATCCGTCTTTTCTTGCTCTTTATCTTCCTGATGCAACTCCGCGTGCATCTTCATCCCACTGATCAATCTCTTTGACAGACTATTAGCTGTCACCATTTCACAGGCTGAGTTCTTGTCTGTTTAATAGTTAAACGAGAGCTCAGCGCTCAATTTCTCGCGTTAAATAATTAACACAATCTGAAGAACAATTGTTTCTACTTACATAAAAGGAACGGGAAACCGATGCTAATATCATCCTTTCCAAAGATATCAATTCAGATTTAGAGTGGAAAAAATCTCCACAAATCCAACAAAAAGTAAAGATTTTTTACACAATAACAATTTAGTGCTAAAAGAGAAGCCTCTGTAAAAGTGTTGGTCTAAAAAAATTCCAAAGGTTCTTTACTGATCATGTAAATATTTTGGCTACGAAGGAATAGCAATATTTAAAAAGAAATTCTCGGTATTTAGAAATGAGAAAGCTTGTTGATTTTCGTCACTTCATCAACTAGTTTTCCTTATGAGCTATGAAGAACTCGATGAAGCAAGTGAGGCAAAGTCCTTTCAATACCACAAAGTAAGGCAGAACTATTGTCTCAATTGGTTCAAATAACCTATCTAACACAGATGTTTCCAGCGCTTCGTTGTACGAAAGAATGTTTTACCAAAAGATTGAATATGGCAGGATGGCAGATGCTTGTGGATAGTGTTGTGCACACTCTTGTAACATTACTCTCATTCCTCTACAAACTGAGTCATCAAGTATAATCTCTCAGGTGAAATGTGACAGTTTCTCCTCAGTAACCTTTACAATAAGATGAACAAACATTGCATGACACTTTGGCTTAATTTAACACAGAAAGACATGAAGACTTTGAAGCCAGGTGAGGCAGAAAAATCAAGACAGGCTCTCCTTGCATCAAGACAATCTCTCCGCAGGCTATTCCAAGTAATTCCAGAGAGATGTCCCAGGTGCTCAAGGAGATCTTTTTACAATTTATTTCATTGATTTTCTGGAGGGAATATTAGATTTGGTCAATTATTCCGAAAACATCAAACTCTGGGCATAGTATTGGATGCTCGAAATAAGGTTTAAAAAGGTTTTATGTAAAATGATTGGTGTAAGAAAGAACACAAAATCAAGTCTTCAAGCGGTTTATCTAACATACAGATCGACTAGACGAGGCTATCCAATAACGATCAAATAAAAAAACTTAGAATTATTTCACTGTCAAGAGAAGTACCAAATGCAAAGAAGTTGACATTCAACTATTTTGTTGAATACCTTTCATGGTAGCAAGATATCATTTCAAACTTTCATTTTCAAATGCGATTTATCTCACCTCTGAAAGACGGTGAGGACTGATGACTATGGATGTGCGTAAGTCTAAGTGTCTAAGTGTGTACTGGTGATTAGAGCGTGCAATTGTCCACTTCCACTCGCTTGTTAACAACCCAGATTGCACACCTTCCGCGTCATTGCTCTTGAAGAGACACGTTTCTGCTTGACATGTGTTACATTTGCCTGCAGGGTCTTCATCAGCTGCTAGTTACAGAGTAACAATTGCCTGCAGTCAAGGTGCAAATGACCTAGAAAACTTCACTAACTAACCAAGACATGAATGTTGGTTCTACCAGAATGGCCTGAAACAGGTCTGATTTTTACCTTTTACTAGAGAACGTAATAAATATATTGTAGAATAAATTGCCAGTTCTGTACATTAAGTTAGAAAAGTATTTCATACTTAATCAAATAGTTTGGGCATTTACGCTACACTGTCGTTTTCTCTTTGTGAGAACCTACATTATAGCAACAGGCCGAACCTAAAATGACAGATGACAACAAAAGATTACATATTGCTTGCCTTCCTGTTGTTTTACTCTCATTTCAGCTCATTTCCTATTCTTATTACATTACGACACCAACGAGGCCTTTGTGGAAGTAAGATTGATGCCAAGGTGATTGTAAATAAATCAGAAGGAATTAAATTGGTCTTTGCCTGTAGTAAATGGACTGGTCCATTATTGATGAGACACCTGTTGTGCATGTAATTTACCGTTGCTATACTTCTTTGCTTTCATCCAAACAAATGTTTCCGAGAAACAAAAGTGTGTCCCGTTAATGTTCCTGAAAAAAGGATGAATGAATAACAACTTTATTGCAATAGTAAAGTCAAATGCGCAAACAAAATGTAACAGGACAAGGAACAAATGATTCACAGATCAGATAATTAAATTTAAAAACAAAAATCGACATTATTATTGTTATTTTATGATGAATTGGTGTGATATCGAAACCTAAAGAAGCATCGCCAAGAATGGAAGAGAACGAAGGTACGGATGAATGGACTGAAGCATGATAAATATTCAGGAAACAAATGGTGAAAACCATTACATCAGAATTCTTTGTCATCATGAATAAAACGGTTCAACCACCATGAAGTATTTCATCTAGGTAGCCGCAGTAGCATCAATCACTGATGAACCTTCATTCTGGTGACAACACCGTGTATGGGCCAGAGCAAGAAGCCATGAAACAGCTCTTGTTTGCATTGTGTGTGTGACTTCAAGTAGTAGCTCATTACTCATAAGTATCAATACTACCACTCAAAGAGATATGATTAAGTGTACTCAAAGCAGACGAAAGTAATTTTTCACTGACCTACTTTTTCATGATGGCTGTCTTGCCATGAGACCCGAAGATATTTGTGGAAATGATTATTTGGATGGACAGATGTTTCACGCAGGTAAAGGCACAAATGACAACAAGTATTCCTCAAACAAGCTTTAAATGATAAAAGCATACATATTCTGCAGATGATTAATTTTCAAATTGTAAACTGCTGTTTGGTGGTGCGGGGCCTGGTGCCAGTGCGGAGTGTAAGTTCTAATGGTTTTGCCGAACATTTAGTTGATAAATTAGACAGGGAACTAAATGCATCGAGATAGGATTGCGAAGTGGAAGTACATCACCTTCTCATTGCATCGGTACCAGTCGAGGTGATCCATTACTTTGTACTGTCCATGATGTATGTGGAACACAACAGCGTTGCACACCTCTGGGGAATTTTGTGTCAACTTGGTGCAGGTCCCGACTTTACTAGTATTTGTCACTGAGGAAGTGACTATCCATCATTCTGACGAATTGGATGTGTAAACTGTTCAGTTCTAATTTATGGATGTTGTACATTGTTTCCTTACTAAGCTAAATGCATTTACAAAGGAAGATTAATTTTGTAAATGTTGTGGTCACAGTATCTCTTACAAACTCTCTCTTTTCTATTGTCTGTTAGTGCGACCGGTCCATTACTTTTTTGCTTGAATCCCTTTGGTGACTTGGTTCATTTTACACCAGAGTGAGCTGAAAATCCCCCCATGATGGAGGTCTGAGAAAACTGATATTTGCATTAACATTGCCATTGATCTCTTCTTATTGTCCCTTTAATGTTGTGATTTAAGCCTGTCTGATTTTGTTTTTGTAGGTGATGCATTGGCATGACAGGGCCTCACTTTGAAGTCAGATGGCTTACAGGATAATTATATGGCCCCGCGCTTTAAATGGAATAGAACACCACCTATAGGTAAGTCCCATGGCAAGCTAGGAGACAGAGGTCATGTTAAGGTATGGTTAATTAAAGACTACCTTATCTGGCACTGACAGTACATGTCTAAAATGAGTAATTGACCCTTCAGGGCATACTTAAATGCGACAATGACGGATTTTATCTGATTTTACCCAGATTTCCATTTAGCATGGGACAGTCTTTTAGATTAAGGTGGACTCACTGTCGCAATTTGTCCCACAAGGTGTATACTTTTCGTTTCTGATTGATAGAGGATTCCACGCCCACGTATTTTCGACAGAGTAAAAAGGTTAAAATGCAGAAAGACCACTGCGGTGTTTCTGTCAATGTGCAAAGAACAATTACCAAAAGTAAATGAGACTTACGTAAGGTGACTTTTGCACAGCAGTCAAGGGTATTAATTAGCGCTACTACGGATGTTGATTGACTTGAACATCATTCGCGCCTGACTTAACTTTTAGAATGAGTCACACCACAGAAATTATCATATAATGCTTTTCCGCTCCCTATCCACATCCACTAGCTCTATTAGGCAAGATTAGGGGAAAGACTTTACATGGCTAATTTATCTTATCTTTAGGCGATGTTGTCAAATTAAATCAAGATACAATGTTTAGTGTAGATCTATCATACTGCACCGTTCGGGTCAGATATTACAGTATTCACACAACATAAAAATGATACATTGAAAAGAATATTATTTACCATTCCAATCCTTTCCAGAAACAAGACGTACTTTGTGACATGTAGTCACAGTCACAATGTAAATGTGTGATTTTTTTTAACGTAGAAGCAGATAAATATATTTACTTTAGCAATACTCTTTTCTTATAATTGCCATTGGTATTTGTTAATTTCCTGTGGTTTTCAGACAAATCTGAGCAAGCAATTTTTCGTTGGAATACTTGGGTGTGGCACCACTCTGGAGAAAGTAGCACTTAGACACCTGTGGTCTTTGTTTAATATTTTCCTTGTGTGAAGAACAAAGATAATTAGGCTCACATTATGTGTTAAATACATCATTTTCTCATTTGATTTGCGTTGCTTTCGGGAGGTGATGGTTTCATCTTTTATTGTCCATTCATGCGGAAGTAAACAGTATTAAGCTCAGATGGTGAACAACGGCTCTCAGTTCGTTTTTTTGTTCTACAACATCTTCTGAATCAACCAATGTGGTAGCTTACGTTTAAAAAGGAGAAAATCTTAAGTAATTGTATTAACACATTACATATCGAAGAGAATTTTACAGCCTTTAGTTTTGTTTAAAAGTAAATCTCTTTCAGAAATGTAATATTTTCAGTAGTACAACATGATGTTGACCCAAACCTCCCTGCGTATAAATGTAACAATATTGATGACTTTCAGTAAGTCTTAATAGCAAAAGCTTTCCACATTGTTATGCAACTTGCAGTTTTATGTTCCCATTTAATAAATTTATGACCATATGGAGGAACACAATTAGACTTTGAAGCACACACTCATGAAGGTAGCGTGGCGCTAAGTGATAAATCACAGGAACAATTTGAATAACTGGGTTACAGGCAATGTAAGATATTACAAGTTGTGCAAAATAAATCTCGTTAATTTGATACTTATTTCTTCAAAAATACAATAATTACACTCACTGATATATTTCTGAGTACACTCACTTAATATAATCATTCACAATTACCACATATGTTCTGCAAAAAATAAATAATTTTGAACAGTTTCACTTGGACACAGTCAAGGTTTAAAATTACATATCATGTTTCCCACAGCAGAAACATCTTGAATCACCTTGACATTGGACGTTTTATTTAAGCGTCGTTTGTGCAATTCATAGAACGTAAACAGACTAATAATTTACTGAAACCAAGTCACCATTGCAGACATAAGCTATACATCAACCACAGTCATTGTTCAGTGAGTGATGACTGCTAAAAATCCTACAACACCTGTGTGATCGAATAATTACTAGATGCCACATACCGGTAGACGGAAGGTGTAGTATCAAGGGACAGGTTGACAATGTGAAGGTATCACTTTTCCCATTTCAGTGGAGGTCTGGTGCCACAGGACTGACAGATGGCCAGCCTTACTTGGTAGAACGCTTCATCAAAGTCACAGCAGTTACTTTGATCTACCAGGTAAAACTACACATACTTGTGATTAATGAATCTTTATCTTCCATCAATATTTTAATTGATTGTACATAAAGCATACAATTTAGTAATTTCACCATGTGCAGTGCAATTTATGCTGCCACATAAATCGTCCAAGTTGTTATTTACTGTTTTTCAACCAAAGAAAATTTTGCATTTAATTATTTTGGAAACTAAACAGGTGGATTTAGTGAAAGACACCGTCAAGGTAAAATTCTCGTTAGTGATAAAACACTATTAATCATAGATCTGATACAAAAGGAAGAAATGATAAATAGCACCTACACTCACAAGCATAAATGGTGAGAGTCGTTGCATCAGGTTCCTTTGTCACCATGCGGCATTGCGCACAGACCATGGAAGCTACATCAATCATCTAACAACATTTCGTGTGACAACTGGGTGTATGCATTTGAGCAAGAAGCCACGAAGCAGCTCTTGTTTGTATTGTGTTTGTGACTCCAAGTGGTAGCTCATTAGTCATGATTTTATGGATACCAGTCATTGAAACATGATGAAGTGCACTACATATTTACAATGGTCGACAATGGACCAATGCTTTATTCTGAATGTGATGCTTACTTCAAAGATATTTGGTCTGAGCTGTATGGTATGGGTTTTCAAGTGCTTTTTTGTTTTCATCACGTTTCTTTTCCTGGCAGCACCACACAGAGTGCTTAAATTGAGGTGTGATCATAATTTTCTCTCTTTCGAAAGGTACTGGAGCGGTCCTTTTACCAAAATAGACCTCTACATGTTCATAATTTGTAAATGTAATTGAGCAATTTTGGGGAAAAGTTTGTTACTCTGACTTCTCAACCGTTCTCTCAACATTATTTTGTAAGAAATTAAATATAAGTGGCCTATTACAGGAGTTTCTGAACATCCTACAATCAGCTGCATTTTGCTTTTCAAACAAAGACAGTATGTACCCCAAGTGACACCTAACTTGTACATACTTGTGATGCTGTTTGTGACGTTTTTATTGTTTTACTGTTGTGTCCTCAGATCTGTACTATTGTGATGCCTGAGGTCTGTGGTTGATTGATGGATTTGTTATTCAGATGAAATGTCAGTTTGAAAGTTTGGCAATGTTCATTATCACAATGGCAAAAACCTGAACCCTTTTCATAAATCATCTTTTAAGTGTGCACAGAATTGCCCATGTAGTAAAAACGGCTTTGAAAGAGCATTGTTAGGAAATTAGAAAGTCGGTACACATTTGGAGTGTGTTTAATGGATTGGTAATGATGGATATGCAGGTAAAAACGAGACACATTACCACAGAAAGTGGAAATATTACATCAAATTTCTTTGTTACAATACACTATAAAATCCATCATCAAAGGTACAGCGGCTTCCAAGTGTTATACAGTGCATTTTATTAGGGTATCAATCACTGGAAATTATGTTCACTGACAACTGAATGTATGCATTTGAGGAAAGGACCAAAAGGCAGCTCCTGTTTGTGTTGTGTCCTGTGACTTTGAATTGTCAGTTATTAATCAAATTCAACTTGCAGTGTCATGCGAAACCGGTGTAAGAAATGACTCTAAACTGGCGTTTTTCATACAGGGATGGATTCTAAAGTCGTTTGCACTGCTTTGCACGAAAAAGCAATTCTCTCGGGTTGAATTCCAGGCGTGTTCTCATCAGTGGGTGATTTCAATGCCGCAATGACCAATATTTTCTGGGAAACATAACGTAAATAGAGCCACCTACACCTGTCATCTGCCTCAATTAACCTAGATTCTAGATTGTGAGAATCAAAAAAAGAGAAAATCTGAGTACCTGACCTCAGTGTTTTGTAAAACCAGCCTTTGTCACCAACTTTCGAATTCTTCTCAAGCAGCACATTAGATTTGACAATTTAATACCGCCTTTAAAGCTTTTTATATTTATGAATGCCATGGTATTACTAGTTATGCAATTGTTATATTTCCATCAATGGAGGCTAAAGCATTCTTGTCATAATCTTTTACTTCTGCATCTACGACTTTGAACAGACCCTTATTGATACTAAATATGGTAATAACCACTCTTCGAATTAAATTACAGGTGCTGTGTGAGCAATAGAAGTAAATATATTTGCAAGAAAGCATCCATCAAATTGGTGTCAAGAGATATTATGAAATCTTAATGCCATACATTTGTGAACAGCATGACAAGTGACAATAGATACGATTCAGTGTTAAAAGTGTTTATAATCTTAAAAACCATCCAAGTATATGTTACGTATAGTATCCCATATGGTATCAATTGGATTCAAACAAGACTTACAAATATTACACCCAAGATAGACTGTGCGAAATTCAATGCAAATCATTAAGTGCTCTGCTGGCTGGAAACCTACTTCACAACAATCTGCACTATCGCCATGTTTTTGTACACACAACTCAAACACCAGTGGTTCCCGTTTAAAGCTTTATTTGTAATCGTGGACAATGAAAATAAGGCCGTCTTGTGTGATAATTACATCAATCATTGCAGCTGATTTGTTTGCCTTAAGTGAAGTGTTGGCCCTGTATTTAAATCCACACATCCAAAAGTAATGAACAGTTTGATGTAAGAAATGAAACTAATAGTTTCCCCAAGCGATTCAACACATTTTATGTCAATTCAAATGTTATGAGAGAATTTCATCAACTACATTTCTATAATCTGAAACCCAACGGGATTGCTAACACCTGGAGGGCCTATGCTGGTGGTACTACCTTCACAAGTGACATTGGGAAAAAAGTACTTCAAAGCTCTAGTAATTAGATGTCCAACTGTTAGAATTGGCTAATATATCAAATATTAAAGAAATTTGAAACTCAACATGTGATATGTGAAGAACTTAGCAGAACAAAAACGTCAACGTCTTGGCATTCAAATCCAAGTTTTAACTCCCTCGCAATATTCCAGCATCACTATTTTTCTCATAGCTGTACAAAAGATATTTAATACTGTTAAGGGTAGTAAAGGATGGTGACGTAGACATGACAACACCTGGAATATTTCAATAATCATAGGATGTCGCTGTTGGGTGGTGTAAGGGTGTAGATAAAGGGACAGGTAAACAATGTTTGTGATATCGTTTCTTCCGGATTCAGTGTGGGCCTGATACCATGGGGCTGACAGATGTCCCACCTTCTTTAACCTTTGTACGTCAAACCTTTCTATCAAAACCATGAGAGCGCTTAGAGTAGGAGGACAAAGTAGTTGATTAATGAACCTTTTTTAATTAAACATTTTACCCCTTGTGGAAACATGGCCTTGTTCTTCTGAGTTAAAGGGGTCATGGAGAGGATGACCTTACAAGAGTCACACACTTGATTTATGAGGAGTTGTCACTCGCTCTTTTAATGTGAACATCCTTTTTTATTGTCCTTTAATACTAAATTAATTAATCACTTGCTAATTTTAAACTATTTCTGGGAATTACCGTGTACCTATACGATTAGTGAATACGGAATTTAAAAATTCTAAAATGGTATGACATTCAAACTCAGTCTCTTGTTTTGTAAAGTATCCAACACAACACTAAAGCGAGTGACTTCGTTTCAGCAGATGTACCATAACAAAAGGGCTAGAATGGAAGCTTCCTGAGAGACTGCAACACAAGGTCCCATGACGTCGCCCTCTGGCATTTTAAACCTTGTAAAAAGACATGTGGTTAATTACAACACTTATTATGGTCATGCTGTCAAACGCTGCATTGTACTGGAATACAAATGGCTCTTTAAGCTGTCATCAAACACACATCTCTTGGACACCAATGGTAATTCTATCCCTGCATGTTCAGTAAAATCAATACATTCTTTAGCAGCCATTTCAACCCCCTCATCAACATCAGAGGGTCTAAAATTGATTTATGTAACAGTTTGTAGCCATTATAAATGATTTACTTCACACTGACCAATGGCCATCAAGCGCTGAATGAAGCATGGACGTTTTGTGCCTCAAATGTTCATTTATAGCAGTATATCTTCCTAGTTTAACCCTTCATGCGCCACGCCTCCAATGCTTATGTGAACTGTTTCTACCCCAAGAGACAATAGTCGCGATTTCACAAAATGCCTGTGCGACATCACTTGACTATAGTTTCACATCCCAGAACACCGAAAGAAATTTTAGTTTCTTCAAAATTTGCATTGGTACGTTATAAAACGACGAGAAACAGTGCTGCTATCTAATTTTCAAATGTTAAACAAGCCTAAACTCATATATATTACCCGCCAAAACGATGTGGACATTGTGTAAGCGTGCTCCGTATTTTCATCTGTGTATTTATTGGATATTACACCATAACTGTAACCAAT
>JBCAUG010006015.1:0-25669 GCA_038406175.1 Haplosyllis leylae | reverse complement strand
CCGAAAATAGGTTCTGAGTTTACCATCAACCCCCCCCCCCGAACATTGAGGTGTGTGGAGCATCTTGCGGAGACTAAACCTTTGACCGCGTACGGTCAACATTCTCGTTTTTGATTTTAAAGCAAGACAGCTTTTTGTTTTTGTCTTCATTTAAATCCTTCAAAGAATGGTTCAATTTTGCACTTTCAGACTGGTTTGCTGACATTGTGCACTATAAGTGTTATCATTCACCCATTCAATCATTTTATGAACACGTTTTCAGTGACACAAAAAAATTCTGAAAAAACTATCACGGAGTTACTCGGTGCAGTTGATGCAAAAGTCAAATCGTCTGGTGAGGTGGATTTTTACAGATCCGATAATAATTCAAACTCTATATCACGTTTTATTTTTAATCTACTATCTAATAACAATTGAAGTGAAAGGGAACCGAGTGCAGCCGTTTTGAATAATGTATTATACCAATTCGTCTCTTCGGGAACTGGCTGTGTATTCCCATGTCAACGTTCTTCTGGTGCTTCAAACTGACGCACCAAAAATATTTTTTTTTATAAAGGTTCGAAAATAGACTGTATTATGCAATAGTTTATCACACTGCATACAGTCGACATCACGAAGACCATTGCCAAGATATGTACCGAAGTGTACCCTATTCGGTATCTACTGATGTCATCAGCATCCATACCTTCATATGGTAAGCCTAAACTCGTTGCCAATGTTTCTATGGCAACATACTAAAAGCATTCCAGTGTATAGGGCATTTTTGGACGGGATTCAACTGTGGTTTAAATAGAATTTTGAGTCCAGAAAAGACATGGTCTAACTTGAAGGCATTTCACGGCGACAATTTTCTAATCACTTTTGACACGAGAAGGCCTAATCGTGTTTTTCGATCTTTAACTAGCCGACCTGGCCTTGTGCTGAAAATTGCATGGAATTAGATAGTATCTATCAAAATAAATACAGCATTACAATGTCTTATTATCTTTCTCCTAATTTTAAGGAATATTAGTCTTTCTTCCTTCAAAGATTTAATTCTGTATTTCAAAAATGAATGAAAGTTTCAAAATGTTCGTATTTTGATGCAAATTTCTGTGCTCTTATTGACTCCGTCATCTAAATACCGACCTTATTTTCAACAAAATTAACAACAATTTTATCTAATCGTGGACTTTTACAAGTGTATAAGTGCGCTGTCAGACAAGGACAACCACGATATAAGATCGGTCCTTAAATTTACGAGTGAAAATCTTGATAAACAAGTACAAATAACTTAACTTAGAAAAAACTGTACTCGCTTTAGAAACAACCTTTGCGAGATATACTAAATATAGAATTTATATTGTCGTGATTTTGTGGTCAAGATAATTCCTCCCACTTGCGATAAAAAATGGTGGATATGTTTCATATTTTTCTTTGGTATTGTTAAAGTAAATATATAGTTTTCAAGCGTGGGAATATTAACCTTTCAAGTTCCTATCTGGTTACTTTTTAATTCTCAAAAAGTTTGTACCTTCAAAATTATTTCAAATAGCCTAAAAATGTCAATTGGCTTAAAAAATCCAGTCAAGTCGACCAATTTTTTATCGAAACCATGACTATCCGGAACAAATTCATACGCTGTATGTTGTAAAAGTCACCAAATTTGTTACAATAATATTTAGTAATTTGTCAGTTAAGTGTAAATTCAATAACATTGAACAGCATAATTTTGTGTTTACTAACCAAATTTAAGCAGTCATACCCCAACACACCCTTGCCATATTCCGAGAGGGGGGGTGATGAAACGGAATCGCACACATTGTTCTCATGGTCATACATAGGTATGCAGAGATGCTAAATGTCCAGAATATAAACAATATGCACAGTATTGTTCCAATGTCCACAGAAACAATGACTATTTTATACAATGACAGAAATGTTCTAAAGTCATATACAGAAATGTACATGCTGAGTTTTTGTATTCTTGATGATCTGCATATGACTTCCTACAGACATTGGAACAATTCTGCACACATTGTTTATATTATGAATTTAGAAAGTTTAAGACATCTAAATACATAGTTTCAATGAAGTGAGATCTTCATGCTTGCATTGTCACAAAGTTAGGTCTTTATCTAATAAATAAAACAGTTTAGATGCCATAGAAGTTGATGTAAGTGAGGATGGTTGTGGATACAATATCTGGCCCGTTACAAGCTGATGGGAGAGCAACACGGAAGAATCATGCATACGATCTCGTTTCACCCCCTGGTATTGTCAGCCTGTTTAACCCAATCAAACTGTGATCAAACATACGCTCAGTGGACCAACTGCAATACCATGGGGATTTTAACAGATTTAATAGCACTTTGAATTTGATAAAATAATAAGTTATAATTAGAATGAAATTAGATTGATGTATTCAAATGCTTTTATCCGAAACATGTTAATTTTTCACATTTACAAAGTTTCAAGAAGTTATACTATCCAAAGTTTGAAAAAAATAAAGTTTACCATTTATGTCAATGAAAGTCTGGGTCATTTTTGTAGTGAGATTACTCATGAATAATT
Source organism: Haplosyllis leylae (assembly GCA_038406175.1). Classification (NCBI taxonomy): domain Eukaryota; kingdom Metazoa; phylum Annelida; class Polychaeta; order Phyllodocida; family Syllidae; genus Haplosyllis; species Haplosyllis leylae. The sequence continues at coordinate 23,116 of JBCAUG010006015.1, read as the reverse complement.
GGACTGATGAATATTGCTTTAAACTTCACAAATGTTTCTTGATATCACGTACATCGAACGACCCATGCTAAATCTTTGCACGGATACCTTAACACGTCTTGCGTTGTCTAATAAATGCCGAAAATAGCCATGAGTGTCTGGGTCAAGCAAAACCACTAGACGTATGACATCAAAGAAGAAAGTAACATCCTACACCAAATGACAATGAGTAATCCATGCACTCACAATGACTAACAATTGAATGGCAAGCCATCACCAATCTATGTGTGAAATTACGGCATCTTTTACGAACTGAATTGCAAACGCGTTTCTTAATTGTTACTTCTACAGCAAAGAAAGGTTTTATTTTCATAATATATTTCATAATAGTAAGGATCTAATTTAGAGATAAGATGTGAAAAGGGTGAGTAAATAACATACTCTTACCGTTTTCTCAGAGAAAAGGTTGTGCCAAGTCTGTCGTTGGATTCTGCAAGTATAAGGTGTAAAATCTAATTATTTTATTTTATATATTATGCATGACTGATGTAATAAACACCACCCAATGTACATGTAACATTTTGATAATATGGCAAAAAAAGAGATTTTAAATGGTAGCTCTCAACGTTTTTCGATAGGTGATAATTCTCCTGTTTGTACCACACTGAGACTTTTTAATGGCATATTCCCACTGCATAGGACGGGGACCGGTGTAACGTTTTCCGAAATTCAGTTCTTCTTAAAAACTAAGCATCATTCTGAAAGCAAACTTAAAATTAAATTGTGTAAATGGTTGACCAATGCATTCTGTGCATAATTCACCCACAACACACGACTCTCCATTCGTTAAATCTAACGTTTGCAAGGAATAACTCGATTCCAAAAGCTACAATTTCATTTCCTGTTCAGGCTGATTACTGAGTCAGTCCAAACATGTGTCATAAAATGTTGATGGTTCATTTAAGGTTATTTGCGCTTATATTGTGGTACTGATATACTTGCAAAACTTTCGAATGAGATAACCTTTTTACGTAACAAGGATTTCATGTGACACAAAGGGATGTTGTCCTATGTTACGAAAGTACAGGTACTGATTTCCGGGAATATCTAGATAAATTCAATGGGATTTTGTCTGCCTTCACCTTTACATGCAAGATTGGTTTTCGTGCCACAGAACTTGAAAGTGATGTACATTTTTTGTGCTTTCCTTTTGTCCACCTACTCAGTTCAATGTTCACGGAAGAGTTTAAATTAACAGTCAAATGTTTGTACAGATATTCTTCATATATCGTTGTCGTGATGTGTACATTGACACATGTTACAAAAAGTGCCATATCATATGTAAATGTACTTAATTTCGTAAGTGGGGATTATGGACCATTCAAACATTAATAGAAGAGAGAACATAATCAATTGGCAGCGAAACCGGGTACACGTCGATGCCTTTAACTTGAATATAATTACATATTGATACCAGCTTCCAGGAGAGCTAGGGAGTAGTAATCTAAAAGAAAGTGTACGCAGATAATCTATTATAATATTATCTAGTCTAGTAGTGTCATATTGTATCTTCCTTAATCAGCCCCACCCTGCGAATACTTCAGACTTCAAACCGGTTAAATGGGTGCTGTGCACCTCAATTTTCTGGGGTAATTCATACTAAAGGAAAAAGAAAAACGAAGGAACAAAGAAAGAATTTTTATGATTATTGATCGCTTCTGGTATTCAAAGGTTAAATAATAGCGTTAAAAGTTTCACAAGTTGTGAAGATGTGTCACTTCGAATGAAATTAAAAAGTGTGTTAAATTAAAATTTAGTTACAGTTCTCTTGACTACAAAGCTTTTAACACACATATATAGTTATTAATTTTTTATTTAACTGAAATAAATTAAACTTTTATAATCGTGCATGTGGTTCAGTGCTTTTACAAAAGTGGCTAACTGCCATTTACGCATTGATATGTACTACCGCCGTGAAGGTCGACGTGAATATTTCATCTTTTTGATCACAAGTTCAGATACATTACGCGCTATTGCGATGAGTAAATGGGAAAATAATTTTTACGATTCCTATTAATTTTCAGTTAAATCTAAATCCCTAAAAGCTTTTACATTGCATACGGCTTGTGTGACTCGTTCGACTTGGCTTGCACCGATGTGCCCACACTCCTGAAGGATAAGACACAGGCAGCTGTACCATTTTCAGTCTACCTTGAAGTAAACCTACATCAAATATTCTGTGTCTTGTTACAGTAACCAACAAACAAAAACGCTTAAATTTATTTTATTTAGATTTTATGTTTAGACCCCAAAGATCATTAATTAAGTGATTTGATATTCATACTTGAAAAGGTCATTTGTTCCTCGTTCGTGAGTTTAACGACTGTATCTATCTAATAGGCTCAGACGATTTATCGTTGCGCAAAGCTACATTGGAAATTGCAGTTTCGTCCTACTCATATTGCAACCTTATTCGGTGAATAAAACTAATGTTCTTTAACATGCCACACAGTAAATTACAAGTCGTCACACAATCTCGTTAAAGAAAATGTAATTTGTATAATTAATTGATTAAGTTTTATCTATGATATTCAGGACCCATTGTTGCATCACAGTCTAAGATCTTGTTACAAGAAGAAAGGGTACCAACGCCATTAATAAAATATTCTACGTATTTAGTTATCGTTCTTAATGCCAAGTTCACAAAATAATTCAGACGACAATCTTGAAATCCATTATTGCAACTCTGAAAGAATGCACAGGTTATACACACATGAAAACTCAGCAGATGCCTGGATATGGCCAGATCACCTGAAAGAAACATAGACGGCTTATAATTATGGCCGTCAGATACAACAGTATCCAAATGTGAGGACATTACCTAATGTATCTCACACAGAGGCATATCACGCAATGTAATAATACCAGAGCCAAGTTCGCAAACATTGTCATGTGTCAGGTATTTTCCTCTTGACTTAAAATGGATGTCAACTTCCATCAAAGAAAATGCACACGTTTGGTAGTTTCTCAAAAGTTAGAAAAATAGTGCTCAAATTATGCTTCATCCCAGAGGAGTTTTAGTGATTTTCCAAAGACATTTTCGTAATTCTGCATTTAAAATATATTCCTTCTGAAAACTATTTTTATCATGTTCAATTTGAAATTCGCATTCATTGATATTTCTTTGACAGAGATTCCTAGTATCAACCTAAAAAAGAAATTGACTCAAAAAGGACGTGTCTTGCATGTCTGGAACACTCATTTACTTTTTTGATTCGTCTGTGTAATATTTTATGAAGACTTTAAGTTTCTTGAGTGAAGTTAATTTCTGAGACCTAATGAAACATCGCAAGAATAAAAGAAGAGTTCAAGGCTAAACTTCAAGTTGCCCAATCCAGGGGTCATGATCAAGAACAGGTTTTCATTGAGCCCCTGATGATTAACTACCTAAAGCAGATACAAAAAGAAACCGTGGATTTTCCTTTTCTTTTCAACCTGGACTACCTTTGATCTTGTAGCCCTAGAAAATTCTTAATCATAAGGAAAAGAGAAAAAATCAATTGTTCAGCCACTCTCTGGTCGTAGTTATTAATCCTTTCCAAGAAATGGGTCATGCAGAATATCCAGACAAAAGAGTTGTCTTTTTCAAAGATCCTTTTGTGGATTTAGCATTAAGATTCATTTGTAGAAAACGTTTCACAAGAAAAAGAAAAGGATCAAGAGATTGTCAGAGTTGAACATCAAAAATATCACTGCTGTGTGAATAGAATCTCCTTTGGTCTGAACTTCAACAAACATCACAGGAGAGGATGGCTGTACAGAAGATTATTTTCAAAATGCCAATTTTTTGAGAGCACAAGAGGCTATTAATGTGTACCCCTCTGATTGATACCTCTCAACTAGCTTCATCTTAAATTTTTTTAGAGTGAAACTGAGAATATATTCTGAGAAGTCAACTCTTGCTTTCACCATTTTGTTTTTATTTTCCTGTTGACTTAAAATGGACGTCAATTTCCATCAAAGAAAATGCACACGTTTGGTAGTTTCTCAAAAGTTAGAAAAATAGTGCTCAAATTATGCTTCATCCCAGAGGAGTTTTAGTGATTTTCCAAAGACATTTTCGTAATTCTGCATTTAAAATATATTCCTTCTGAAAACAACAAGAGGCTTCTCGTCAGTTATGAAGGTCAATTAATGCATAGCTCTCTGATTAATACCTCTCAACTAGCTTCATTTTAAAATCTTTTTTGGTGAAACTGAGAAAATACTCTGAGAAGTCAACTCTTGCTTTCACCATTTTGTTTTAAACCGCTCAATCGGACAAACGTACTCATTCACACGAAAACCTTCCAGTTTGCGGCATACCGCCGCATACCGCCTTTCTGGAAGAGGACAGAGAGAGGAGACCCGTCCCATTGTATCATGGGACAGGTTAGCAGTGTATCATCAGATCAGCACCGCTTAACTCCGGCACTCGCCTTTGACCAGACAGACGACTGAAACATTTACCGGCCCTTTCATATGACCTCCTTGATGCAACTGTAGACAGCTATGTCATCCTTTGCCTGACTGGGGGTTATGAAACAAGCAAATCGGAATAATTGGCATTCAGGAACAAATTAGATGCCTTCATTTTATTGAAGAAACGTATCCAAACAAAATATCTGGAGTTAAGATTTTTCCACCCCTGATCTGAAGCCCTACTCGCTAGTCATTGGTAACTTATTTAGGTCACAAGTTAAAAACAGTAAAAGCCCTCAATCCCACATGCACCGAGACATTTAAGGACTACCTCGTGATACTGACGACACAAAATATCAAATAATAAAAGAAGCCAGTTTGGTTCAAGGTTTACAGCATTGCATGCAAGGGCCCTGGATACTGGTAATTAGTCTTTCAATTGATCTTGGAGTGCATCGCAATTCTGGCCAGGGATCCTCTGAACCTTTTCAGTTGATTTTGGATTTCGTTCCTGAATACGTCGATTTTGTACTGCAGACCTCTGAGTGCAGAACTTGTGTTAATATTGCACGGGCAGATCAATTTTACTGCTCTAATCTCCTTTAAATGACTTTTTTTAGTCGATAGCATTCAATTGCTACATTTATACAATAAAAATTGCTTTATTCACAAAATTTCATTGCCAACTGGATTCACTGTTTTCTACTAATTAAAATTTTTGAATTTAGATAATAGTCATCGCTATAAAAGTTTCTCATCATAGTCTATGGAGTTTGTTTTTCTATTTTTAATCACATCAAACATATTTGCAGCCTTGTACAGTAAGCTGCGTGGACCTTTTAGTTCTTACTCTTTTATCGAATATCCAAAATCAAAGGAAGCAAAAAAGTTCAGAGGCATCGTTTGTACACAAATGTTTGGTACAAATGCTGGGGTTCTGGTTTTACTTCACAGACAGTCTGGTTCCTACAAAGGAATGCCTTGCCAAAATAAGTTGAAATACCTAGACGTAGTTAGTTCCAAAATATTAAACAGTATCAATACTAGAAGGAACAAGGAAACAAAGCGGTAGTGGGATGGGCAGGAAACTTCGAGTTTTGTCCTCTTTATATATTGCGCCAACTCATGCGACAACATATCATATCGTCTGTTGCCAAATGGAAACAAAGGATTCAATGGCAACGATGGGTTGTGAGAGGGCGATGTTATAAACGAAGCATCACTTATTCTGTAATCATTACATCAGCAAGTCATGATACAAACATTGAACTGTTCAGCTAAAGGACCCTTAATGACACATTATCGAATAAGGAATTTTACGCAATTCTGTTAAGCTGTTGCAAACGTCAGAAATTTCATCATTGATAATAAATCAGAAATACATCAGGGTTTTCCTAATTGGTTTCCCCATTCATGGATCTATTCATTTACCAACCCATCCACACACAGGTTTAGGCAGAGACATACGCACCTACACAAACACAGAAGAAATTGTTAATTTGAAGGATTTTCATTTATCATTGGAAACTTCAATACGTAAAAAGTAAAAAGGGCGTATTAATGTAGAATATATATATAGGTTAGTCATTATCTGTCTGTACATTGTCAAAAAAATATTTACTTCATTATCACAGTTGGCACAGTTCTTTCTTTGGCCTCGGTAACCTCAGAGCAGGATGAAGTCAGCAATGTGAGTATTACACGGAATACAACGTGTTTGATAGAAACCATTGATTTCTTAATTATCGGGGGAGGTAAAACGGAATTTCTGTGACATGTTCAGTACGAATGACATTTACCTTTTGTTACTCCTCCAAAGTTGATTTGAAGGCACGAGTACACGAATTAAGCACAAATTAGACCCATCCCCCCCAATCGTAATGAGAAAAGATGTTTCAGACGACTACTTGTCACAACTCAACGATTCAATGACAAAGGAAGACACTAACGGAGAATAGATCTAACGGAACGTCTGAATAAATCAAATAAGTCGCATATATCTGGGGGTGAGGAACTTTCCAAGTGCAGGACCTCTGTATCCCAAATAAAGACATCTTGCATTGATTCATTCATTCATACAACTACTGTGTTTTTGCTGTTGCAATCACTAAATTGCGAAGAGACTTCCCTGTCACAACAATACAAAGCTGAGATACAAAGTTATAACTTGTGTTTTCAGAAAAAAGTTTTGAATAATAGTCAACAAGGAAACAGTGGCGTGTTTCTCTTTTTTTTCAGTGAAGTGTGAAAACTTTTGCAACTCAGTTGTAACTGTAAATAATAAAAAGTTACTGAGGTCAACAATTAACATTGGAATGTCATGCGCAAACACAATCTCCCTGCAGAAACATTTTCTTTGTTCATTCGTAACCAGTTAATATTTTCCGAGAAAGCTGGCACTTTGAATAGAGACTTGAATAACTTTATAGGCTCAGTGCATCTGAGTTTCCAAAGTTTTTATCAATAGATCTACGGGGTACATGTAAACCCAAAAATATATCTGTCTTGAAATAGCACCCGAATGGGAACTACAATTCCATACACATGATAGTACTCCAAAACTACGCCATACTACATTGGAAAGTTTTCATGCAAGGAAACCCTCAAATTCCACAGTATCCACAGCTGTGTGATGTGGTATAGTCTGAGCCGCCAATGTACGCAGTAAATGTGCTCAAAACGTCTAATTGTTTGGTTCTTAATTGTTATTTCTGTTTGATGGATGTCCAGCTTTCTGGTTATTTTTATCGAGAAAAATATTTTTCTGCACTTTTGTAACAAGCGTATCACTTTGTTATTGAGTTTTATTCTTGGCAAATAACAAATCGGACTGCCAGAACCATGTAAGTACCAAATGGCACAAAATGTCGGTACACTGTTGCAAAAGTAAACTGGCAAGTAAATTCGATTTAAATCGCACCATCGTACATGGTGTATGAATAATGCTTCATTTCGACAATTGTTATTTTACTTTGTTGAGTGAGCTTGTATGTTGATTTGAGATTCATCTATTCCAAATTCTTTGCACAGAAATGTCAACCCATCGCCAAAACCAGAGGTGAGGAAATGTTTGCAGGATTTCAAACGCTTTTCCAATAGAAATTGGTCTTAAGTAACTCAGGATATCTCAGGTGAACATATTAACTTACACAAACTGTTGCAATAAAGCTGATGAACAATTTCTTAAAAACAAAATATGTCAAAAAATAAAATTCTTTATCAATAATTATCTGTTTGAACCCAATGTCACAGGAATTTAAATCTTAACTGCTATATTAAGGTAAGAGTGTTATTCAGATCAAGTGTAAAACTGCTTCTAGATTTCGTACGATAGAGAAATGAACTTACAGAAGATATCATAATAATCTACTCTACAACATTCCTCATTTTGAATACGTGACAACATCCTAATTATCTTTACGGAGTTTACTTTAAAATGATAAATCCAGTTCAGTGAACTTTAGATTTAAAAAGACAACAAAATGTCTATCACTTTCAACGGCTTACAATAGCATTAAGTGCTCATCTTTTCGTCTCCATATTCTGCACAAAAAGTTTCTCAAAATATATAGGTTTAGGTTTATTATTGCCGTGGTGGCTGTGAGTTAGCGGTAAAATTGCATTAGCATTCTCAGTGACTATTCAAATGAAACTAGGTAGAAATGAAAAAAACACTACCACAGAATTATTATTTCTAATAAGCTATACCCACATGGTGAAAACTTATGCTACTAACTTTTTGGGAGAGAGAATGGTGTATCTTTTATCATGTGGATCATTTTAATACTTGGTAACAAAAAGAAATACACTGCCAACTCTTTCACTTACTATATGCACATTGTACTTATTTTTAATAAATGATTTCATTGGTACTGTATTAAAATTGCACAAAAGGAATGAATTTTTTATCTGACAAAAATAATTCGTACCTCGAAAAAGGCTTTTAGACTAGTCTCAAAAAAGGTGTCACCAGTATTTAGAGTCTAGAGTACATACATCTGTCATGAGTTTACAATCTGGAAAAGTTTGCATTATTATTCAATAAAAACCTGTCTACTCATGTAATCCCTTCATTTCACTGAAATGTATTTTCCAGCTTTGTTAGCATTAGAAGATACTAAATTAAATATTCCAAAGTGGTATCAAATTTTTATAAGAAACCGGTAAAATCTTCTTTTTTGTACAGGACCACTTCAGCTTGACTCCAAAGAAGGTCTTGCGTACATCACTTTTGATGTGTCTCTTAGGACTCACCACATCAACGGATTTGTTTTACCAAACGAATTACAGTTAAAACTTCCGTCCTTGTTCCCGAAGGTGTGTACCTCCAAATAAGTAGGTAATGCACACAATATGCTCACATCTGCTTTTTGAAGAAAAAAAAATTTCTGCTAGAATGGCTCCCGTGAATTCCTCCTTCTACCTCTGGCCTAACACATTTTGGCAGCAATATGGAAACTTGCACATAATGTCATAATTTTTTCACTTGAGGTTTTACTTCACACTCAAATGGTCAGAGAGCATCCTAGTGGAAGACCTAGTATTGAGTCCATGTTGCAGAATACAGGCCCATACCAACTCATTTTGGCATAAAATACCTATCATGTACACCTCTGTAGGTTCTTTCAAGCTCTCCCCTGAGAAATTGAACGATTTTGGGTCGTTGACAAATTTCCTTCGGTTTTAATTAGCTAGCTCACTGGCTCAGATTTTGTAAGTTTCATATTTTAATGATTTGTGCGTCTTTATCTGTAATTTTACACGTCCTAATCATTTGGTTAAAATACTCTGCATATCCTAATCCTTGATAAATATTGCCATACAAAACGCATCTTTCTGCACAAAACTTAATATTTTTGTCCGTCAGAGAATGAACTTGCCACATTCACTTTAGAAAGCAATGCCCAAAACACACCATCAAGATTATCTTTGGGCGCTCCGGATGAAAGATCAACCAGACCAAGATCTCAGATCAGGAAAATTATTCACCTTAAATTGTAATTAATTAAATTAATCTTTGCAGAACCTTACGGACACAATGTTTTTATTCCAAGTGAGAAACAACATTTTATGACGTTTCCGTGGTCACCCGAATACCCGGGACGGAAATAAAAACGTGCATAATATCGAGGTGTTTGTGACGGCAATTCTCAGGTTATCATTGTCCATTTCTGAGAAGAATGCTTCCTTAATTTAGCTTGAGAACAAGGAAGGATCACCAACAGCAATACAAAACATGATGGCACATTTCTGTTAAACATTTGTTCATGTTTCTAAGATCGTGATTTTAAAGACATTTTATGCGAGGGAAGCAAACTATGGGCAAGATGGCACTTTGCAAGAGGGTCCATTAAAGCATGTTATATAAACATGTTTGAAGAATATTACCATTCCATTTTTCACTAAAAAGGCTTTTATTTGAACAATGACAACACAATGAACAATTCAAAATGTCTAAAATGAACGATTTTTTTTTCAGCACTCTCAGTGTCGGGGATCTATCTTCAAACCCAAATTCTGTAACTGAGGTGCCTTTTTAACATGAACTTGCCTTTGAAATTTTGTTGATTTAATATTACAGTGAAACAGAATTCCGGTTAATTTGAAGGGTCAGATGAGGTTGAGATATAACTTATAAGAAATGGGTTGAAATGGAATTACACGTTTAAAATTAAGAATGTTCGCAGATCAAGAGATTGATCAGCTTAAAAACTGAACTTTTTGCGTGTTAAGCTAATTCCTTCCAACATTAAACATAGTGATACACCTATGCAATATTACCATTTCAAGGTCACTTTTCACGCATTTGATTGATTCATCTTGACACAAGCCAGGATGAAAAAACTAAAGCCTGTGGAAAGTGTATTTACATTGGTTATTATAATGATTGGATATGTCACTTTTCATTTGATGAATAAGGCTAGTCAAGTGAAAGTAAATTTTACCATGTAAAGAGTGTTCAAACAAATATGGAGAAACCCTGTTGAAAACTAAAGGAGTGGGACAATTAAATAGCAAAAAAGTGACACACATTCCTCAGTCTAAAATATATGACTTTAAAGCTTTACCGATATTAGACTTGTTCCAATGGAAAAAATTGACCAAAAACTCAAGTTATTTTATGCCATTCGTCGGCTCGAAAGTTTTGAGCCATTTGGCTCAATCGTGGGTGTTAGGAATAAGCGAAACGTGCCAGTTACATGCAAGTCACCATTAAATATTGCCAACAAAATTATACAAGAATATCCCTTTTCTGAATTCCTTCACCAAAATTCCCTTTTACCGATGAGATCCTTTTAACATTTCTTTAAGCACACTTAGTTATTCATTGTTATCGGCGGTACTAGTGTCCTATATGCTTTCATTTCACCAGTTTTATCCCTCCCACTTCACAACCTAAACGAGCGAAATAACCTCAGGTTGACAAGTACACTGCAGTTTGGATGGATACAAAAAACTTCCTTTATGGCTAATAAATCTAACAAGGAGCCATCTTCTTCTTTTTTATTTGTTAACGAGGACATTTGCATGCGACCCTTGTGCGCACTCTAGATGTATTGGTCAATGTAGTTTTGACAGTCTGTGAACAGGAACTGACAACGTCGACTCAGAATGGAACGTTTAACAGACCCATTCATATTCCCAAGTTTCTTTAGGTGTTGTGTAAAAGACCAGTTCAAATGGACACTACGGCAATTATGGACTTAGACGTATGAGTAACCGTAACCCATTGGGTTCTCCTTTTGTGTGACACATTTTTGTGATTAGACTCCTTGGCTTGTAAAAGTCAACATTTTCGGGAATTCCGACAATCCACGCCCATAAAAAAGAGGAACACGGGGAAATAGCCCTTGTCACATTAATGACCAACCAGCATGATTTAATATGTCTGATTTTTTATGACTCATGACCTGCCCCTTGTGACCTTTGGGAACCTGGAGTTTGGGTCACTTTCGTCAGCAACCACATTATCTTGTCCGTGATGTCTAGACGTACCCTTCAATTTATGACGCATACATAAGGCACACCTTACGTTGTTGCCATGACACTTTGTGAAAGAAAAAGTTGAGGCGGGAAAACCATCTTTTAAGAAAATCCTTACTTCTGTGACCAAAAGTGATAAAGATTGACATGCTTAAGAAAAATACACCGGTTACACCAATAGCTAGAATACCACCCACATCACATGGTTTTGTACCTTGGACTGAGTACTTCCAGTGCTGGAACCTATTTCTGAGATATACGCAACCCAAGGACCTTGCGATCGCTGAGAGTATTTTGCATTATTAAACGTAAAGCAGTCATAAATATTACTCACAGCTCATACATCATTGCGTTTTTTATGACACTCAAGATATCCATGGATTTCTTCCTTCCTATAAACCTGTAATTGAGTTATTATTTCCACCTTGTTGCCAGTGTTGTTTCTATGAATGTCAACGATAAAAGATCTGTCTCCACTTTGAAATTTTGTAGGTTAATCAGTATATAATTATATGTAGTAAGAATAAGAAGCACTGCTTCATTATCTCTGTTAATTTCTTTCTACGGATTTTTCATTTGATTTTCTGACGTGCTGGGCGCGATCAACCTTATTAACTTATGCACCTATCTATGCAATTTCTTACATTCAGTTGGAGGCTTCACCCTTAAACCCGAACATTTACATATCCAGTCAAGTGCATTGCTGAATTTTTCTAGGAAGGTCTGTTCCACATTATATTGAATCCCCAATTTTGTTTTGATAGCTGAATTTTATGGTTATTTATTGTGGCATAAAAAGATCTGCTGGCTTTACTTGAGAGGGAAATCTCCGCAATTCTAGGTGTAAAAGATGACATTTATTTCCGACATACTCTCAACTAACTATACAAATAGGTCTGTTATGTATTGAAGACTCATTTCAAAACTTTTTAAAGCAACATCTGGGCTTATTGAGCCATTTAGAGCGTTAATGAATGCATAAATGGGGATGGCTAATATTGAATCAATTTTAAATCGTATTTTATTGCTTACAACCTTTCGGGTCAAACCTGGTGGAATTCTGACAGTGTGTGTATTTCATAAAATGTGCATTAACCTTATCTGTAATTATCAACAAAACTATCTTCTTCTTCCAAAAGATAATTTCTTTACTACAAACAATATTTGTAAGTATTCTTGAGCGAAAAGAATACATAGGCTGTGCTTGTTTGCACATATTTTGACAAAATTTACCATTGAGGCCAATGGGAAAATTTTCAAAATTTCGTGCAAACAAGCACAGCCAGTCTTACTTTATTTATAATATTTGTTTTTATAATCGAGTCGAACTATACATTCTGCATCTGGATTCGTGTGATCCTTGTACTTGCTGACATGGGGGTTTTTTTTATCAATTTTGCAACATAAACAATGGTAAACTGGAAAAAATGCTGCCACATTAACATCAAAAGATCATTGATTGTAGTTTGAACAAAGCTTCGACTGAAAACAAAACCACCTGAAACTGGCTGTATTTGGTGCATATTTGAACTGTTTGGGGAAATCCAAACGGTTACAAAGATCATAACCCGGTACTTTTGTGGCATATTTGACGTTCAAAAACACTTTCATCGAATATGTTAATTAAATGTAGTCCAAACAAATGCCCTCCTATCAAAGAAATAAAAATCAGGGTGATGAGCCAACGAATATGGATACGTTAACATTGCAACAACAATCAGAAGGGAAATCTAAAATATAATTTTCTTCAAGAGTTCTCTTCCAGTTCGGTCTCAACTGTAGTTAACGAGATTTTATTCCAGTAAGAATTCTTTAAAAAACGTTTGGACTCCTCTGCGAAAATAGTTACATGGTCGTCATATGACATCAGAAGGAAAGAAAAAAGGTCAAAAAGATGCACTAAGGGATTACAAAGAACACTTTTGATTAGTACTAAAACCATTAATTAATCATCAGGATAGAGTCGCCCGGCAATAGAATTGCCCTTGTTGATACATGGGTACATCAACACAGCAAAAGGGCTTAGTCAAATATGTAGATAAGCCATATGATCATGCAATGTTCCAATCTATCATTCACTTTCTAGTGGGCCGTGCCTTCTATTTAGGCCGATTGTCAGCTCAATTAATGAATGAAGAAAAAATCAAAGTTACTATGTTATTATTATTGTGTAGTGACAGGATGACAATAGGTCTCCCTTTATGCACAATACCTTTTATATTTTTATTTGTGTACTACGTAGGTTGTTTAATGTCAGGAATAAACACTTCAAACATGCATGAATATATTCAAACTAAGGAAAAAGCTAGACATATTCATGATTAAATTATAGACAAATACGATAACACCATCGTGTCATGACCCACCAACACCAAAATAATGAGAATAAAACGTAAGTGAACATAACCAAGTACAATGAATGTTGAATGACACCTACCTATTATCATCTGTGCTACGGTAGATTCCGTTAAGTCCCTCCCAAGAATAATCAATTCACACAAATCCATTCATTCTCAATTATTTTTAAAAGTAGTGACAAAAGTGCATGTATGTGTAATCCGCCGTGTAATGTTATGACGTCTGTAACATTGAAAACAAAGACAATGAGTTTCCAGCTTTCATTCAGTGCAATTATCCCTGAATGAAATAACAGAGAGTCTATTGTTCAGACTAATGCAATCACTTAAAACTTATCACCGTGAGTCCTTTTCTTATCACTTTTTAATGTTGACTGTTTTGGCACACGAGTACAGTGCATTGAGTTAACGATGTTAATTTACACCGACTCTGATATGTTAAGGGAACTAACGCAAAACTGTATGAACGCGAAAGCTTACAAAATTAACGTTATTCCCATTTTAAAGTACTTCTTCTGATACACGTACATGTGAAAATGAAGTGTACAGTGTCAGCTCTCAAACTTTGGTCTGTTATCACAAGAAATGTTAATATCCGAATGATAATGTACGTCTATTGATGTTGTGTGCTGCGTCGTCCCAGGACTGACTGAAGTGCACTCATTTGAGCCGAGCTTGCCCCTCATATACTGAATGCGGAGATATTCACAGCCTTCCTCTCAAAATCGTTTGTCCAATCAATCAGCTCGGTTGTTTCTTTCAGGCTCTGGCTCAAATGCTGTTTGATAGGGCTTTACCCTCGGTCTTGCTTGCTATGATATCACACACATCATTACACCACCATGAGCTTTAATCAGGATGTACCTGGGGACCTTTGGAAACACATCATCTTTTAACAACACACGTGGTCCATATCGGCTGCTGACTCGTTTGGCCCAGTTGTGCTTGCACTTACTCCTCTTAAATATTACCGCCACGGGGAAAACACCGATTCCGATCTATGACGTCATTGTGTATCCTTTTCAGCCAGACGATGACCCACACACGTGGTAACCACGGTCAATAGCGCTTATAAAAACGTTAAATCAATATTCCTCCTTAAAGATTGTAATTCAGAAAAAAAAAACACCCCCGCTCATTGAATGAGGCAAAAGAGAAAGCAAACAAATTGCCAGCGTAGTTGTTTCCAATATCACCTGATTGGATGATGAGAAAAGGGGAATGAGTGCAAAAAAACCATTTGTAATCAGCTGCAGAAAGTAGCTGCCCAACGTACTTCTGATCTTATTTAGACTGCCACACTGCAGACATATCCCCATTTCTTATATCAATGGTTGATTTTTTTATTGCTAAAGAAACTTTGAACACAAATTCATACAAAAACTTATTCTCAGTTGTTAATTTCTGAAACGGACCGGAGACTCGCCAATGCAACTCCACGCGTTTGCAAAAGTCAAATTCTAATCGCCTACCTGTATCTTTTCAAGAATGTTTTGACTGTTGGTCTGATCAGTATATTCTGTCATCATTCACTCTCGACACAAAACGCCATTTCTTTTGAGGATTTCCCTTTCAAAGTTATGATGAAGGATAACAGAAGAAATAGACTCTATCGAGGTTTTCACGATAAGATTAGATTTACATGCCTGCAAATCTCATATTGAATTCCAGAATTATCAAGCTGTAATGAGAAATCATTTATGTGGTGAATAATCATTTGAAAGTTACCCTTAATAGGCTAATAGGCTATTACTATTGATTTAAGTTCTGATTTTTCATTTGCACAGTACTTTGACAACGATTAATGATTTTTCACAAAAAATCGGATTTTTCACGAAAATTTGTACCACATTTGCATGGATGTAAATAACTACTAATTCTGTGCTTATCATGAAAAACTCGCACAATTCACAACTTCCTTTTCAAAGCACTGTTATGTTCGCCCATGAACACATTTGCTCTGCCGAAAACACTTAGAAACTTGGTACGCTGAATAAAATAGGAGAAAAACCACTTCTGACTTTTCAGTATCCAGACCTGCGAAATGTTATTTTTACAGATAGCTATCACATTTCTCTGTTTATGTAATGAGAATGTATTATGCTACTTATTCTAACTATCAGATACCTACACATATGTTTCCTCAGTATCTGTTTCAGATACAAGACATTCAAATCTCTATAATTCTAATGCAGACATTTCTTTTGAAGCCAAATTAAAATATTTGAAACAACTAGTACCAGATTACGGTGAAATCGTTAAAAATTAGACTATCATAGATTGGTGTTTCAACAGAATATGTCGAGTTTATCTACAAAATTTGAAATCTTTCAATACTGGTAAAATGTTTATCAATATTTGAAATATATTATAGATTTACTGGACGTCATAAAGGGACAGTCAATGATTATCATTATTTTGTTTAAACATCTCATTAATTGTATAAAATTGCGTCAGTCAGGTTCGATCAGTCATTTAGTTGCTGCAGAAAGCTCGAATTGAATTTGGCATCTGCCAAAGGAGTTGGCAAGAAAAGCTATGTGATCGAGAGGGGCCACCAATTTACCTATTTTGAACAGTTTTAGCACATTTTTTTTTATTTCTTCTCCGTCTTCTGCTTTAACTTATCTTATATCATTCAATCATCTCTATGAAGACTCTTTCTATTTCCCTGGGGAGACTTCTCCAAATACATGTCTATCAACAGTATTCATTCTTCTAGCGAAAAGGCGATTTCCAGTGCATCTACTCTAATTGTCTCTCGAGATTTCTCACTTAAGGAGACTGGTATGAGCTTGAGTATGCCCCTTGGTTAGTAGTTTTTTATATGAAGCAAGTCCCTGTGTTGGTACCAAAACACCTAATGAAAACCGTAAGTGCGTCTAAACTCATCAGAAGACTATTTATGCCTAAGCATGTAATTTTACAGAATGGGGGACATATAGTCATATTATAGAGAACTTCTCCTGTGCTCCATTCCCCTAAAAAATTAGAAGTGAACTAATCATAGAGAACGTATACTTTGGATTTAAGGTGGTATATTTCGATCCCGCACCTCTATTCAAAATAAAAAAGGGAACTTCTCATCGAGAACTTCTCGCAGAAAAGCTTAAATTTTGGGTTAAGTTGGTATGTTTTGCCCACCTCCCCACCCCCTCCTCAAATGAGAAAGTGAACTTCTCAAAGAGAACTTAAATTTTGGATCTTAGGTGCTGCAACTGACTTTACATTTTGATGTGGTTTCTTTTGCAATACCCTACTTCCTCCTTCCGAAAATGAGAAAAGTGAACTTCTCATGGAGAACTGAGACTATGTCCCATCGTAGTTACTACAGATCGGGCACACTTTATCCGAACATGGTTAATCCAAAATTCCACTTAATTCTAAGTTTTTGTTTTGATACTTTCCTATCTTTTAAGAGTTAAAATGCACAGTTAATTTGACATGATTAATTTGAAGTTGTACTACATCAAATCATTTCAAGTCTTATTTAATTCAAACTTACTGTAATTTGAAGTTTCAATGGGTGTTAAATGAAAGTTTGTTGTAATTCAAAGCTTTGAATCAAACTATTTCTTTATTCATTCAGAGATTTTGTGGTAGAACTCACACTTTACATCAAAGCATGTTCCCTTTCCACCCTTTCAACATATGTTTAATTACTCTGTATTAAAACCATGCTATTAATGTACAATGTTGAAAGAGTCAAGAATATACATAGGTTTATCATTGGAGTCAGTAATATTCATGTGAAAAGGGTCAAAAGAGCATACAGTTACTTCCCATCACTTTTCAAACTGGTAGTATTAGCTGTTAACGATGTTTGTGTCAAAGGGGTTGAGAATATACATAGATTTATATATCATTGGGGTCAACGATATTCATGTCAACAGCATCAAAAGAGTAAAGCATTACTTGTCACTTTTTGCTTGAGATAGCAAAAAAGCAACAAATGTTGTATTGAAGACAGAGAATATTTTCACAGGCCTGTTATTACTCAATCTCATGCAGCTGAGTGCTGCCAGCGACATGAGATTGAACAGTAAGGGTTCTGTGATTCCCTTAAATGTTTGGGGCTATAAACATGCATTATACAAAGTCTTTGATGTGCATTTATTAATTAAGCATGTTTTAACAGTCAAGACAAAGGAAAATAGCCACTTTTAAGCAGAATGATGAATTTAGATGAAAGAACACTACAGTTGTTTCATTCTTTCAAGTGAAATAGGTCTGAGTTTATTTCATATTGTTAAACTGAAGGAAGTCACAAACCAAAGAATTAAATCAAAGTAAGTTCTAATTTAAATGTTTAAACCAAAGTAAATTCTAATTTGAAGTTTCATAGAAACTGTGAACTACAGAGCATGGTTTAGTTTGAATTTCCACCTATTTTGAAGGAAATCCTTGTCGATGAAGGACTTCGAATTAACCGTGCTCAACCTGTATTGGAAGGACATCTTCAATCCAAGTCCATTGGGTCTATTGGTAAATTTTATTGCTGGTTGATTTCCAATGTGATTTTCAAACAAATTGAAAGAAAAAACAGCAGCCTAGTTAGACCTATTATTTCTCTGAATGTAATCATCCAATTAATACTCCTTTTAATCTGTGACATGCCAACGTCATGTGCCTTTTGGATACATAATTAAGTAATGGGACCCAATGCAAAGTACTTCACTTGGGCTGTATCCAAATAGTGAAAGAATGAAAAGTGAAATACAGCAAATGAGGCACTACCGAACAGGGGTTCAAAACGGTTCCCACACATTAGAAATCCCTTTCTTAACCTTATTTTTTTAGGGGGAGAGGGGTCTTAAGATTGTGATCCTTAGTCCAAAACTGGCAAAATCTCAAAGTCCCATATTCGGGGGGGGGGGGTGCGGGAGGTCCAACTTTTATTCCTAAATCCAAACTGGTAAAATCCCAAAGTCCCATTTTTTGTGGGGGCACGTTTTCCAACTTTTGTTCCTGAGTCCAATACTAATCAAATTCCAAATATTCAGGGGTGGGTTTTCAGGGGTGAGGTGGGTGGAGGGGGTGATGGTTGTGTGTTGACTTTATTCCCGAATTTCTGTATGTCCAGAACCTGGCAGAGGAATTTATCTCAGATACAATATGGTCCCCTATGGTTCCCCTGGTGCGAACCATAAAAAACAAACAGACAGACACACGCACACACATGCATGCACACACACATGAACATGCACTCAAACACACGCACACACACACATGCACACACACACATGTACACAGAAATGCAAACACACACACACACACACACACACACACACACACACACATACATACATACATACATACATACATAATCCTATTTCATGACCGTGCGCACTGAAAAGATGTTCGATCCTACAAGAACATTATATTTGTTGCACATATTGTGACAGGTACCACACGGATGTACCAAGCGATCCTCAACATATCAACATTAATCTAAACTACCACAGTGTAGACACAACTCTCGATGGTTCTGCACTGAAGCTGGCCTGAAGCTGAGTCTACGTCATACAGAAGAGACGCAATCAGGCTGTTAGAATTGTGAAGCACTTACTAAACTAGGTTACATTTAATCAGTTGAATAGCTGCCACAGACATCCAAAGAAAAAATTGACAAAATGAGCAATGATGACGTTGATCGTTTTGACAAAAGCTTTGTGAACTGCGATTCTTCCAAAAATCTAAAGAAGACGTTCTTTTGTGCAGGTCATAATACATGTATTAAAATTAATGGGCTACGGCAGCCTGAATATCAGACGAGAAAATGCACATCCGCCAAACAATTAAATCAATGCAAATATTTAGATCAAAAAGTAACTAACATTGCCAGATTATTTATTTTGTAGATACTCGCCTGAAGACTCTCAAGCATTCTTTTCATAAATATCACAGGTTATTATGGAAATATTTCCAGGTCGCCCCAATGTGATAGGCGGTTACGCAGTGCTTTACGTAATATCTTGAAACGTTTTTCCAATTACGAAGTGACAAACGACGATAACAATCAAAGTCTTAAGTGTGTGACCGACGTATTTAAACTTCAGGGGGATCGAATTGCACAACATTAATTTCGTTCACGATCATTCTGAAACTAAAAGGCTAACATATTGTTGTTGGTATTTTTTGACCTTTATGTAAATCTTTACATTTGAACCTCTACAAGTTTTTTCTAAAGAGGATATGACAAGTTTGCCTTGAAGTAATTGTGCACTCAAGATATGTGTATAAAGGTAATAAAAGCTCAATACAAATATGACACAAGATATATTTATCTTGAAATGTAAAGTGCACCAACATGACCTGTCTGACAGGTAATAACATAAAAGGAAACCTATTCTTAAAGAATCACCAGATCAGAGATTGTAACAAAAGCCGTTATAAATATATTTGCATCAGGTAAGCACCCATTAAGGTGCATCTCGAGCTGGCGTTCAGCTTGAATTTTCTCTTATTCCACACCCAGCACAAAACTTGACAACACTGCACATGGAAAGTTTTCTCAGTTAAGCGTGCTTTTGTCGGGGACTCTGATGACTAACGTGTACACATACCTGCATTCGGTATTCCTGCGGTCAGAGGATATCCCATATTTAGTCTGCTTACCCAGCCACTTTCAAGCACCTTTATTTCACAAGTTGACATTTATACTAATTGGTATCTCAAACAGCCCGTACTTCAAACCTTTGAAATTGCACCTAGTGAGTGAAAAAGTATGGACAGAGCTTTGCTGACTGACAGTCTTCCGTACGCCTATATATATATATCATTCATCATCTTTTGCCGGAAGAACTTCAAAAACTATATATATGGAGACGGGCACACATGAGTTTTTTAGACCAAGGTTTTCCTAACATCCGTGTCAAACCCATAATACGTTACGCAAACTACAAAGAAAAATATTGTAAAGCAATAAAAAGATATCTCCAATATTTAAAATGTGTAGGTTTGTCTCAATATACAACATACATTTTGAAGTAGGTCCTTACTATTCTGAATTTCAACAATGTCAGGCAGTAAACGTATACTCTGAAATCGAAATATTTTGGTAACTGTACTAGTAATTTTCCAGGATCGCGCAGACTGGGTGACAAGAACTGTAAGGGGCCTGTAAATTAGGTCGAATTAGCATACCTTCCTCAAATTATGCCCTGTTAACAGAGGTAATACCCATGCAAGGACTATTACATTTATGACTTCTGTTCCAGCCACCTGGACTAGGTTGCGTGGAAGTGGTCAGGCATGGCTTTAAGAAACAGCTGGTAGGTCTGAGTTACCGTAATCATAATGCCGGCCAGTGAATCTTCAAAGACAGAATGAAACTTTTAGAGGTGTTCCGTGCCAATTAGGACAGTTTGAGTTTTTGTACTGTCACTATCTGTTCACTTTTCCAGCCAAACACGCCACATGCCACATAACAGGCCTAGAGACGTTGATGTCTTGTTTTGTTTCCGAATGGAGGGAAATTCACACAGCATTGCATCAAAGTTCACACGTATCAGGAGTGAATATCGTTTTGTCCGAAGAAAATAACAGTTCATCATCAACTTTACCTTTCAAGAATCCATTGACATCTTCGTGAATGTAAATACATTGACAGTCATTAACAATATACGGTATCATTAGCCCAGCCTGTGTAGCCCAGCCGCGGATTCATTGCCAAACTCAGGTGAGTTTGCGTGACCAAAACCTAGACTTATTCCGTACCAGGTAATAGCTTAGCCCCTTTTAACAAAATCTGGTAGAATTTTAATGAGAGTTGCATTTAAAAGGGCATGCACCCAAAACTAGGCTTTTGTCCCAAGCATACAGGTGTCTTTTTCTACCATGAAGTGTAAGAGCACAACTAGGATTTGGTAAAATGGATAGCTATAAAAAGAGGCGCAAGGGATGCCAGAAAACTCTTTTCAACAAACTACAAATGAAGATTTGTAATGGCATGCAGACATTTAAGAAACCATGCGAGAGTAGAAGTAAATGGTGGGACTTTTTGGAAGGAAATTGTTGGTTCAGCTTTAAAATGAAAAGAAAGAAAAAATGTTTGAATTATTCTGCACCTCTTGGCCTTTTGTGGGCAATAATACACTGTACAATGGCTCGCATTTTTCTCAGGAACATGTTACAAGCAACTGTCCACGGCTTTCGCAGAAAAGTAAAATCAGACAAAGACTGTGTGCCCATAAAAGTGTGCAAAGATATGTGTAATAAACCTTTACTGGTTTACCCTGATTGGCACGAAGATCTGGAGTATTTATTTTCTTGGCTAGTGAGCACCTAAACTGCCCTATGATGGTCATTCAGGTGAAGAAGGAATGCAAAGGTCTTGAAAAGATCAAAGCCCAACCGCCGAAGGTGTGGGGTCGTAAACATGAGGTTATGTTTGTTACCCTTTATGTAACATTTTGAAGACGAGGATATAAGAAAATATAAAAGGAAGATGACCTTCGAGCTAAAATTTGTCAGAGACAATAATACAACTAGAAGATGTTGTAATGCTGTAGAAAGGGGTGCGGACAAGTGAAATGTTTCCGACAATGGTCTGCAAAGATGTTCTGAATTTGAAAGCAAGTTATTTATCTCAACAAATGTTCTTAAATTTGAATTGCACAATAACAGTAGCAGAGTAAAGGATTTAAAACAAAATATTACATTTACAAATAAATGTCAGTTTTAAATTTAATAAAATGCAGTTTTCTTTTGCCCATGTTAAATATACCCACGCTTTATCTCAAAATATGACGGGACGATCATTGATTCGTTTCAGCGCCACATAAAAAGTAGTGAATTTGGCAAAGGACAAGCAACTGTAATGTAATTTATTGCCGATAGGGAAGGTTTCACCTATAACTGAGTTAAATTGTATTGATTGTCGCTGTGTGTTGATTTATTCTTTCTACACAACACACATCCGTGTAATTGAAAAACATTACCGCACCGAATATCTCTTTTGGAAACGAAATAGGACAAATAGTGCAGAAGTCACAATCAAATATTTAACTATCCTTTTACTTAGGATTTCATGCCCTCACATTGATTTGAATTTATAGAATATAGAGGCCGGTAGCTGCAGCTTCCTTTTTTAAAGCATTACAGGGAGCCGAATGAAATTTCAGTAGCGGATCCAGGATTTGGCCAAGGGGGGCCCCAAGAAATTTTTTCCGAGTTTTTGCCGACATTGCACAGCGGAGTTGGGTGAGCAAAGTGAGTGTGTATTGGCTGGGGTCCAGGGTCTGCCTTAGGGCCCTGGAAGCTCTTACATTTTTAACTGTCAAATATGCATTCTCCCACTTTTCCTGGTACTTTTTCTTCAAATTTTTTAATGT
>JBCAUG010006004.1:0-11347 GCA_038406175.1 Haplosyllis leylae | reverse complement strand
AGAATCACTGCTTGATGTTGCGGGTTTGTTCTCCTGACGTTGACTTGAGTGGATTATTTCTTCAGCGGATACGTTTGATTTACTGGGACTGTCACCTTGAACGCTGATTGGTCTAGTGCTGCTTGTATCTACTGTGGCTGGCCGCTTAACTTCAGTCTTTTCGTGTGGAATGGTGGAAGTATGTATGTGTCCCATAATGGCTTCAAAACCTATGGCAGCAAGTTTTGGGCTTCTTCCTGGTGATTTAGGCGGGCTCCTTGATGGTGATCTCGGAGATGCTTTTTCACAAGTGTGGTCATAAAATTCGTCGTCATCGTTTTTGCAGGCTAGGCACTCTTTGGGCTTGGTTGGAACATGTCTACCGTCAGTTTTGCAGCTATCACACTGACTTTCTTGATTATTATTCGCAGATCCTTCAGTATCTTTAGGTCTGTTTCCAGATGATGCACTGAAAGTGTTTATGTTATGTTTTGCTTCGTTTATGATATTTTCTGACAACTCCTCGTGGTGAGACGTTCTAGATTTTGGACTGATTGAAGGTTTTGCAGCCGTGGGAGGACCTTTGGGTTTTACTCCTCCTGGAGAAGTAGGAGAAACGGGTTTAGGGAGCGTTGCTGGTGGTGAAGACTCCAGTTTTGCATCAGATGACACGTTCAAATCAGGTGGAATGTCAACAGTTATTTCAGTAGTGGCTTTCATTTCAGTTGCTGAAGTAGGGTGACTTTTAGCATTGGAAGACAGGTTATTTTGGGCAGGGAGCAACTTGCTACTGGAATGTTCAGCAGAATCAGATGTTGTATTTTGCGAGAGTGATGATTCGTCCGTGATGGCTTTGATTGTTTTTGCTTTGAGTGGTTTGATTATGGTCGGGCGCTTTACCTCTGCGGGTGGTACAGCTGTTTTCTCTGGGGAGTCGAATGGCGTTGCTCCAGGATTCTGGCTGGCGTCAGCCTCATTCATTTCTGTCTTTTCTGTTTGTTCTGCTGGACTGTTAGATTCTACGGGTGCCTTGTTTGCACCTCTTCGTATGATAGTGGGTCCGTGTGGCAGAGGCTCTGGCTTTTTCGGGCTCGTTAAATCCATGAGATTTTCTGTTTCTGCAGTTGATGCAGCGTACCACGTTGTTCTCTGCCCCTTCTTCGGTTTGATAACATCATTAGAAGATTCTCCCGTTTCAACATACCAGCTGCTTCGAGACTGCTTCAATTTAGGTTTGGCAGCAACTCCTGGAGGTTTAGGTTTTGATGGCAATATTGGTTTGGGTTTCACACCAGGTTTGGGAGGTTTGTTCGGTTTTGGAGCGAGGTTTGGTTTGCTCCCTCGCAGCTCTCGAGGAACCATTGCGTGCTCATCCTCCTCAATATGAAGGGCAAAGGCAGAACCGGACAATCTTTTATTTAGTTCACCACTGGAGGAGTCCTCTGCCGGTTGGCCTTGGTTACTAGTCTTGTCACTGGATGGCGCCAATAGTTCTAGTTCTGACGGTGGCATTGACACTGGTCTCGGCTTGACGACTGTTGGTCTCTTCCTCGGAGTCGGTACAACAGGCTGGGATTGACCTCCTGTTTCCTTGGAAACGTTTTTAATATTATCCATTGAAACACTGCCAGGCATTTGGGGTAAAACTCTTACTGGGGGTACTTCATTTTCGGCTTGCTCCGCGCGGTCCATGTTTTCAACATTATCGACTTGTTCGACCGTTGTAGCATTACGAGGAATAGCATCCATTGAAACTGACATGGGCATCCTTCCAGGTCTCACAGGAGCAGGTCCTGGTTTTCGAGGCGTTGGTGCTGGTCTCAGGCTACCTTCTGTTTCTGGATGCGGCTTTTCTCTGGGTGCTGGGACTGGGACACTTGGTTTACTAGGAAGAGGAAAAACGGCAATTCCCATAGGTTTCTTTCCTTTAATAGGCACAAATTCCTCCGGATTCGTCTCGACACTTGAAGCACCGGGACCGGCGACCGTACCGGCCACCATACTGCGAGGTCGGGCCACTGGTCTGCCGCTTCCGGGAGGCGGTGGTCTGCAAGGTACCGGTGCAGCTTTACCACCAGAGCCAGCTGAGCTTGTACTTCCATGGCGAGTTGAGGGTTCTGCTGCACCTGTTCCTTCAGCAGGCGAGGTAGGAGCACTTGAGCCTCTAGAAGGTGGAGCTGCGGGTCTTGGTGGTGGCAAGTTTTTTGGTCGAGGTGGTGGAACTGATTTAGAGGGTGTGATGGAGGCCGGTCTGGTGGGCAGGTCGGGAGGAGGAGGCCCACCATCCGCACCTGTCTCCGTTATAGCTTCGTGGTATGTGGGCGGAGCCTCTTCATCTGGCGGCGGCAGTATGTCCATCCCCCGTCTTTGTGCTGTAAACAATTTTACAAGAAACGAATTTCAAATATAATTAAACTATGTGGCGTGAGACTGCTTGCACGCGTATTTTGTGGGAAAGTATTATTTTCGGCCATGTGTAGCCATATGTTGATCAGAGGGGTTGGGAGGTCCAGTCCCATTGTATCACGCGATAGACCAGCGAGCGGCTGATCCTCGACTGAAAGGATTTCTTGTTTTATGATACTTAATCAGGGAACTGCCTATTTTATTGTAGCAAGAGAGACGCATTCGTGAGATTGAATACATCAGTTAAATTAAATACATACCTTGTGGATGTACAGGGCTGTCGTGATCTGAAGGTATTTCAGCGTAAATATGGTCATGTGGTCTGGATGCTCCACTAGCCCTAGATCCGTCAACTGCAAAAAGTTATGTTTGTTCCAAATGTTATTTAATTGGGAAAAAATTGTTTGAACAGCTTGAATTGTACAGTAAAAATCTTAATTAAAATTATTGATTTTTTTATTCAGTAAGATTACGAATTCTTAAAAGCTATTTGTAAATTACTTTGGCTCATAGGTCTTGCTCCGATCACAGTGATTTCTGGTTTGGGTCTGTTGCCTCCACTCTGATCTCTGAATCCAACTTCGTTCATGGGTCGAGCTTCAAGAACGGTTATCACTGGTCGACCCCTGAAAAAACAAGTGGTTTGTGATAATGATACGGACTTTGGAAACATTTACTGGTTTGATATTACACATAGCTGTATCTTATCTATTTTATTAGTCGGTACAATCACATTCCGAATCTTGACATACAATGGCATAAAATACCTTTTAGCCCCAGCACATCTGCCACCTGCCGCACCATTGCTGGATGAGGCACCTTAAAAAGAGTTATGTTCCGCAATGAGAATGACTTCAAAACAGTTTTTTTATTCACTTTCACTTTCAAAATTTTCTTTGAAAATTATTCTTTGTAAATGAGTATGACTGAATATTCTACCAGAAATTCTCAGGGAATAAGTTTGAATACTATACGTACCACCCGATGGTGGGCGACCTGGCAAAGGCATCTCACTGACACTGTAAAATTAAACAAATGACTTTTTTCTTTTGTTCATTGCATTTCACGAAAACTTACCACTCAAAATAATTTCCTTGCTCCTATTGTAAATTTAAATAGACGTTAAAACTTTATGAAAATAAAAACTATCAAACGGGACGAATGTCTATCCAAGAAGGTTTGCATTTCAGGTGGCTGAGCTTACCCTGTGTTCTGAGACACTTCGTCATTCATTTTGTCATTTCTTCCTACACATACACTGCGATCGCAAACAAGCTTTGAATTTTGATGATCTAACCTGCCCTGTTGAATTCAGCATGACCCGCTTGACTAGTGATGAGGAAAGGAACCTGTTAAGCCTTCCACAAATTTACAAAACGATTTTTGTCACAAATGTGACTCATACGGCACTTTACCAGGAGATAATGGTCAACAAATTGGCCAAAAAGTCGGTCTTTCAATACAGTTTCTTATTAATTAAATATCAACACAAACCTTTGGCGCTGCTATAGCAGAACACTTCAGAAACTGTTGTAGCATATCCACCTGACTTGTAAATACCAAATTGGAACTTATATTATCGCCCACGGCCTTGACCTTGGGAATTTTTCATGCATCACCTTTCATGTTTCAGTGTAAAGCACAATTTACAACCTGTCAGGAACTAATAAATGAATGGATGCCAAGAAATATTTAACATTTCAATGAATATTTAGTGATGACAAAAGGACAACACTTCGGTTTCCAATTTATATCTCAAATATATTTTCTCACCAGATGTCACTCACAAAATTTCTGCCATCTTGACATAAACATGAACATAGTGCTCTCATTGAAAAATTAGAAATGTGCACGCAGTATGCTATTTTCAGGAGTTTTTGGTGAAGAAGGTATGGGTATAAATATGTTACATTTCAAAGAAACATGCTTGTCTGATAACGAAGGTTGCTAAACAGACTTGTGACATTTGTTTTGGCTTTGCAAGTCGTCATGATTAAAATGAAATGCCTTTTGCGGTAATTGATTCAAGCAATCTAGATTATCCACAAGATCTTTTCTCGTAGATCACCAATGGAAATGTTAAGGGTCTATATTCGATTCAAAGCATAATAACCAAAGCCCATAATGTATGTGAGCTACGTACCGGTACCCAAACCCAATTTGTTAACAATTTACAGCAAATTATCGTAGTGTGACATAAATCCAAGGTTAAATGTGTGGTTAAAAGTTGTCAAACGCATTGGGGGAAATGTCATATGATGAAGACCGAAGGTGAATCATAATTTTATGTTTTTTTCAGGTTTTCGTGGAGTCATGTCGTTAAATTTACGGAACATTTTATAGAGACGCAATGGTTTGGATGAACGAGACGCGGCTCCGCCCACAAAGCCGCCTCGATACCAAATGGTTGAAGACAGATTTAGGGGTAAGGAGACTGTGACTACTAGACTATGGAAGAGCCCGTATTCCGACTGACAATGAGAATTCATCTTCAAAAGAAAAAATACAAAAAAAAAAAACTGGACAATAGATAATTTATGGGGCCACTGATATGCCTTGATATTTCCCATTGGTTTTGAAACCATAGTGGATCTTTAGTTGACTGCTTGCTTAGTAGGTGGTACATACTCACTCACTTATGTCTAATGAGATCAGCAGATCCACCTGTGAGGGTTACGGCTGTTTCATGTGTAGAGATGCAGTAGAGGCCACCATTCCAAGTAATCTTACAAGCCCAGTTCTTCATGGTGTCTGTACACTCGCCAGTCATTTCAATCATTTAATTTTTCAAACTAGATACTGTTCAAACGAGAAGGTCTGAGTGGAATGTGGAATGAACTGGTGAAAGATGGAGAGATTGTCACTGAAGGAAGTGAAGGGCTAATCAACTCGGCTGGCGTTCTTGCAAAGAAAGGTAAACATGAGTTCACATGGCACCAATTGAGATTCTTTGACCAACTGGATCTTTTTTACTTTGATTTTCAGAAAGATATCATTATTTTAACGAAAACAGTGTTAAATACTTTTAATATGGGTCGTTGGTGATCAACTCCTTAAGTTGAAATATTACTCCAGAATACAGTAGCTGCTCTTACATTAATAGTTTTTAAAATGTTTCTTGGACTCGCATCTAAATGTAATTGTCTTAGAATACGATATTTCAACGGTCTCGATATTTGATTTTAAAAATTACAAGAAGATTTGACTGTCATAAGGAGATACTGTAATGTACCTGTAATTCTCAATTATAGGTGAAACGGGGAAGTATTACTGTGGGATGCGCCTGCTGTCTTGTGGTTGTTGTGATGGAACATGTGGTCCCATTAATGGATGTAATTGCTTGGCATGTCAGGCGTTAGATAGGGAGGAACAAGAACAGAAAAACGAGGAGGCTGCGAGACCTCCTCCGTCTTCCTACATCATGGATTCCTGGACCTGGGGTCCGCAACCAGGTAGGGATAGGACGTCGCTAACAATTTGTCACTTTTGCTATGTGAACCGATCCTAAAGCACATTGTTATTAATCGTGTATTAGGTATGGAACAGTTGACGGAGTGTGTGAGATCACTGATTCACGAGCAGCAGCAGTTGTGTGGAGAGGCAGCGGGAACCACGCTGTCCTCGCTACGACTCATGCAGAGGCTGGTGGTGCTGCAGAGATACTTCACGGCACTGAGTCGTCACCAGCCGCAGCAGACGCGCTCGCCAACCAGGAAGAAACAAAACTCACAGGCTAATCTTGATAAACAGAAAAGGTAAAAATTTCACTTTGGCCGTATTCACCTCAATTGAAAATTAATACAAAGGCTTAAGCGACATCGTGGTTAGATAAATTTTAATAATGTACTGAAAAGGGCATTGTTCCGGAAAATTAATTTCGTATTCATTTTTCTGTGTGTATGAATTGCCCCTTATTTCTCGCATATAATTGTACCTAAATAGACCAAAGGTTTACACTTGTGTATCGAAAAGAAGTATTTTCCACGTAGTACTGTGTATGCAAAGCAATTTACTGATTATATTTTAAAGCGCAATGAAACCAGCCGAAAAAGCCACAATGGGATTAGCCCGAGTTGGATCCAGGGCCGCCCTCAGTTTTGCTTTTGCTTTCTTACGTCGAGCGTGGAGATCTGGAGAAGACGCAGACCTCTGCAGTGAATTGCTTCAGGAATCCCTTGATGCACTAAGGTACGCCATATTTCTTACAGTAATTTTGAGAGAAACCTCTGTGAAATAACTTTTCCAAATTCTAACTTGTAAACTTGTGCGAAATAACCAGTGGAAGAATATTTGTCAATTGGTTTTTCTATCTAAACTGTTAAAGGTCGCTGCCGGAAGGAACATTGTTTGACGAGAACTCGGTGTCAACGGTTTGGCTGGAAGTTGTGGAAAGAGCCTCTAAATTTCTCCGATCTGTTGTTGAAGGGTAAGTTTTGCGGTTGGACTGTAAATTTAATTACAGTGCAAATAGATTTTAGCTTTCAGGCAAATTTTCAACTCTCTGTTCTTTTTGCAGGAATATGCAAACTGGTACAGCAACTGGATCCAAGTCACAGAGCAAAGTTCCACTTCCCGATCAGCAGGTTGCGCTCGCGTTACTCCTTGAGTTAGCTGTGCAGAGAGGTATGATGAATCCGTAAATGACCACCAGATGATCAGCTGGATGCGTTTTTTTTGTCATGATACTGTATATTGGATTGCATCTAAAGATTGCTATGAATATGATCAAGAAATAGATGTGGTTTTAATTTGCCAAAGTCTCAAAACACCTATAGTCTTGGTCAAATTCTACATATTTAAGAGTCAAATGCTGCAAAAGAACCGGATCTAGTAAGGTCCCAGGAAGTCAGACTATTTCGACACCAGTTTGAAAAATGCTATCTTTTGCTATCAATGTAAAAATAAAGTGATCAACAATAGTTGTGAAAAGTAGTGTTTTAACTTTGAACTAAATAGGTGATATAAAATTGTATTGTACTTTACATTGTGCTTGTAGGATCATTGAGCTATGTTCTTCAGGCTGTTTTACTGTTGTTGAACTTGTGGACATCAAGTCGGCACAAGTGTGATAACAGGTACTCCAGCAATCTCATCTCTGCGCCGCTTATTCCACTGTTGAGGAGGTTCCAAGACGTTACAGCAGCCAAACCCAGAATCCCACGCAATGAAGACGTATGTATCTGTGTTTCGCAATGAATGTCACAAATAGCATATATTTGCAATTGGAAGTCGGTTCAAATAATCAGTGAAAAATGAAAATTGATAATTTTATTTTCGGCTGTGACATCATCAAGGTTTAATGGATTGCGAAGGCATCCTTCCAGTAATATTTGTTATTTATATGATATGTAAATTTTAGTACATGGTAGTCAGTCCGACTGACGTGTTATTGCGGTACTTGGTTTTACCTGACGAAGAGTTGATGGAAGTTGATCTCAGACAATGCTCCGTCATCATCATGTCGCACTTGGATAGACTAGCATCTCCTTACATGCCGCCGACAGAGGCCCAAAAGGTAAAGAAATAGACCAGTTAATTTAAAGAAAACACAGAATTTTATGTGTCACTGTTGGAACTGTATTGAAAGGCACATGGATGGAACGAAGTTAAATATGATCGCTTTTTAAAAATCAAGCATTTCATGTTTGTTTTGAGTGGCTATTCTGCTCTTAAGCCTTCTTCACACGTACCGACACGGAAATTCAGCGCGTCAAAGTTTTAACATTGTGTCAACGGTGATGGTGACTTTGATGAGCAGAATGGGTTCCAGACCCATTCTGTCCATCAAAGTGCCCGACACCATTGGCACAATGTTGAAACTTTGATGGACCAAATTCCAGTGTCGATATGCGTGAACAAGGCTTTAGTGAACTTGTCCACTCAATTTTATGGTGTCGTCAACACAGTTTAACTCTATTTGTGTGTGTTTGATCTTTTGCACCATCCGCTTAGATTAATACATGCACATTGTTAGTGCAAATCATAAACTATGGAATATGTTCCAGTCTCAGGTCAATATGACAAGTCAGGATGTTCTTGGATGGGGATATTTAGCGTGGCAAAATGAAGTGGGAAACGTCGGACCAAAAGTATTGGAGAGCATTAATGAACTTGGTGGTGTACAACAAATTGTCTGCTCTGAGAGATGCGTGATGGCGTTGACCAAATCAGGAAAACTCTATTCGCTTCTCTACAGCTCGGAATCCAAGGTAAATGAATTTACTACAAAAATATTTAGACATTAGGTAGTAACCCATATTGTTACTGTACATTGTGGAACACACAGCTTGCAATGTTAATGTTTAAAAAATATCGTATTGGTGCTAAATCATGAATCTTACGCATGCATGATGTATACCTTTAACTTGATTTCGGTTTGAAATCCACCACAGACATCAGCAGAAGTCAAAAAAGGGAAATAGTGAACCCACAAAGGGAGCAGGGATAAATTAGAATACAAAACGAAACAAATTCGGATTAAAATCTCTCGAGTGACCATACATAATTCGCTATCGTTACAATATCCAGGCATACAAAGCTTATTTGTTATTCATGTCCATTAAAAAATTGTCAGGTTCCACACATAGTTGAAGGTTTAGCCGACAAGGATATAGTAAAGATCGCATCACATCCGGAAGGGAGGCACTTCCTCGCGCTGACTGCAGAAGGAGAGGTCTATTCCTGGGGCAGCGGAGACAAGGGAAAACTGGGACACGGCGACACAAGGTAAGTACTCCTAATGTTATTCAAATTATTTATCACAATAGGTGAAAATTGGCGTTTTTATTATTTGATATGTTACCAGTTGAATGGTATTTGATAGCTTTACATGGAAAGTTCGTTACCTCAAAACTGTTAAGGTTAAACCACTAACTTAATGATGTAAGATCAATGTAATTTAAGTTATAAATGTAACAGGGCATGTTGGTGATGGCTTTGAACAAACTGCAAGTTGGAATGTGTATTAAGCACAGGTTTTTTGTTGCATTAGGATAATTCAGAATCTGCTTTGCATTATGGTTAGAATTTACTGTTCAATGCTTACTAGTTCCCTAATGATTTGCTTATTCCGTTGTTTTGTATCTTTAGTGATCATTCCACTCAAGAAGATAATACTAACGATAGGTAAGTTTCTATGAAAGGATGTCCAATGATTATAAGACGAATCAATTTTAGATAACAGTTTACTTGATTTAAAATGTATGGCTGTATATTTTAATTTAACTTTCCAGTTAGTACCATAAGTGTATGATTTCTTTTTCGTTACTAAATATGCGTTCAAACGACTACTTTTGACGCTAATTTGTGGGAAATATGTGAGGAGTGAAGATGAAAACATAATGTTTTAAAGTGATCAGTAAAAGTACCGCTTTAATTTGAAATTAATAACACTGCACTATGGTTTGTGATGTTTTATCTTTTACATTTCAGTTCATCTGAGGTGCCAGCATTGATCCAATCTTTGGCTGGTAAACCGATAGCGCACATAGCGTGCGGGAGTGAGTACAGCGCCGCAGTGACTACAACCGGGGACCTGTACATGTGGGGACGCGGGAACTACGGGCGTCTGGGCGTTGGTACCAGTGATGATTTAAATCTACCAACCCAGGTCAGTTAAAAGTGACTGGTGCTCTGTCATCTCACTTGTTTTCGTTTATATCAGGAATGTTTCACTGAAGATAATTGTGAACGCATCAGACTTGTGTAAATTCATCGTATTTATAGCGTTGAAAACTTTTAAAAATAAATGTCAGGTTATTTTTTTATTTGTTGGACATTTTGTAAAAAAGTTAAAACAATCTACAATTCTAACGTTACAGGTGACGTCTCTAAGAGGACACAAGGTGGTGGACATTGCCTGTGGAAGCGGTGATGCACACACCTTGTGTGTCACTGACTCAGGTAATTAACGTAACGTAATGTAACAGTAGACATTCCGTCGAGTGGTCGGTCACCTATGTAATATATCCCGTTTAATAATCCACAATGAACAACTGTTTTTAACCGATTGGTTGCTCGCTTGTGTGCAATGATCGCGAAATCCAATATTTAAATGCTTCACCAAAACTGTGTGAATAGCATGCCACTTGTGGAATGATATGTACTATTCCTGCAGTGTAAATGTGGTCTCGTCTCAGTTTTATTGAAAAATACAGAATACATGTATTTAAATATGCAACGATTAGATTTAGAAATGCGATTGATAGAACAGAAATAATCGAAAGAAACGGTCTATTATCAACAGGAGCCGTGTACTCATGGGGAGATGGAGACTATGGTAAACTGGGCCGAGGAGGCTCTGACGGCTGTAAGAGCCCCAAGCTGATCGAAAAACTGTCCGGATTGGACGTAATCAAAGTTTACTGCGGTGCACAGTTCAGCGTGGCATTAACTAAGTCCGGCGCTGTCTACTCATGGTAAGTTTCTGAGATTGGTATTATTGTCGACACCTGGTGAATCTAAGCAAATTCCTTTCTCTTATCACCTTTACACACGTTAAATTCGAAACTTACTGCGACATATAAATTTGAGTCCATTGAAATTTGAACGTATAATTACAATTTTAGGGGAAAAGGAGATAGCCACAGACTTGGTCACACTGTAGAAGACCACGTTCGGTATCCCAAGCAGTTGGAAGCCTTGAGCAACAAAAAGGTTACAGATATCGCTATTGGTGAGTTTAACAATACAAATAATATTTCTTTGCATAATACTTTAACATGGAACTTACATTTTACGGAAATTATAGTGCAGAAAGACAAACGAAAAACTTTTAAAAATTGCAAGCACGTTTTGTCTGAAGACTTTTTTTCGTAGAAAAGGGATGAAGAATTAAATGAAAAAAGTTCAACACTCTTTATTCATATTGCCCCGTTTGACCTTTTATGGTGTGTTCACACTGAGCGACACCGATAACGAAATATGTAGCGAGACCGATGAAATGGATGAAAGTAGCCAATGG
>JBCAUG010005993.1:0-11347 GCA_038406175.1 Haplosyllis leylae | reverse complement strand
GTTTCACTCTTTACATTTTCTAGGTGAACACATGGCTTTGACATCACAGTCTCAAAGAACTACCTTATTTTCCTTCACTGAATTCACATCGATGAGAAGTTTAAAAAAGATTGTTGTCTTCTTTGAAAGTTGGCCTTGGAAATTTCCCATTGAAATAAATGGTATTTTATATTTTGGAACACGACATTCATTTCCTTAAATTTCAGACACTGTTTTGAGCAAGTAATTCTCTACAAAATTTGAAGAAATCTACCTCTTTTCAATAAAAGTTAACATTTGAATGAAATTCAAAGTTCTTTATTCTCTTCCATGTAAGGATTTCCAGGATTCAGTGATAATCAAAACATGTACATTTAAACTTATCACGGAAGAACAAGATTAAAAATCAAGGAGTGGCGAATTCCACTTTGGTGACTCATTAATGTAGGAGTACCACCCCATCTCCTATCTGGTATCCAATTCCCATATCTGGTATCCCATCCCCCTATTTGGTACATTATTCCCCCTGTCTGGCACACCATCTCCTATCTGGTACACCATCTCCCCTGTCTGGTACACCATCTCCCCTATGTGGTACACCATCTCCCCTGTCTGGTACACCATCTCCCTGTCTGGCACCCCATCCCCTGCCCCACTCCTCCAACACCTGCCCCCTCTGGCCCGCACTCCCCCTCCCACAGGATGTTCATTTCTGAGGTTTGTCTCCATCTCACCTTGCATGGGTTCAATCTCACCTTGTGTGCTCCCCTCCACACGAAAATAATATCTTTCACCTCACGTGGAAAAAATCCCAAAAAAGTCATGAAGCAACCCCGTTTCCATCAATAAGGTAACTCTCTACGAGTCACTAACAATACAGCTTAACAATAATGACTTTATGATATCTGTAAACTTTCTTGTGACTACAGGAGAGACAACAAGCGCCGAGTACCTTGCCAAAAACCCTTACGGTGCTGTGCCTTGCATTGATGATGACGGTTTTGTGCTTCCAGAAAGGTACCGCTCGAGTTTTTTTCGCGAACGAGACGAAAATTACCATATCTGGTGTTTCTAATATTTCTGCCAGAACATGAAAACAACAATCCATTTAGCAATTAGGACAAGTGTGTGGAGGTGAAAGGGCATGAAATTACTACAAATAAACCAATACATGGATAAAACTATTCTACAATACTCATGAGAACAACAAACTTCGAAAACTTTAAAAATAAAATTTTCTTCTATTTTTCTGTTCTCTTCCAGCATATTGTATTTGTGTTAAATTTACTGAGAGCCATCGTTTTTACCATTAGTATTCCATCCTCCAAAGACAACAAGTTTTCATTGTTCAACCAATAAAAAATAAACTCTAACAGTTGGTTTTATTTGAAATAGGTCTGTTTTGCTCAAATTTCAGTTGGGTGTAGGGGCAAACCAGAAACATGATTGGGAACTCAGCGAGAATGCATTGAGAACTCGGACAGAATTCTAGTTTGCAGCAAGGGGTAAAAAAGAATTCTGATTGAAACCCCCAAAAAATGTTGGTTTACCTTTGTCTGGTTTGAGAGAGCAAACTGGAATTCCATTTTGCTGCTAACGGAAGATCAGAATTCGAGACGGGGCAAATTTGAATAGTAGTTTGCTCCTGGATTTTGATTTACACCGCTACCGGAATTCTAATTTTCCCCTACGAGCCGTAATGAGAAAAATGGAATTATGATTTTCATTTGGGAATAAACAGAAATTCCAGTTGATCCCCCCCCCCCCGCCCTCTCCTCCCATCGAAAGTGGAATTTGACCAAACTGGGGAATAAGCAAGAACAGTCACGATAATAGCAGTGAGGGACTGACTAAGTTTTCAGATGATATATATTTCCACACCCTTGCAAATTTTTATCTAATTTCGAAAGAAACGACTTACATCTACATGTGAATTGTTTCCATTATTTGTAGTGTTGCCATATTTAAATACCTTTGCAACAAACACGGACACTTGCCTGATCACTGGTATCCCAAAGATCTGCAGGAAAGAGCGCGGATTGACCAGTACCTGGCATGGCAACATAGCACAATCAGAAGACATGGCACGTGGATTATGTTGGAGAAGGTTGGTTCAGAGAAACTAAATTTAATTCAAAGTATTATCAACGTCAAACTGTGACTCTGAAAGTGAACACAGGTGTGAACTTCTGATGTTTCGTTGCAGTGCTTGATATTCAGTCAGGAACCTTTCAACCAAAAGAAGTATGACGAGCACGTTA
The DNA here is from genome assembly GCA_038406175.1 of Haplosyllis leylae. Taxonomy (NCBI): domain Eukaryota; kingdom Metazoa; phylum Annelida; class Polychaeta; order Phyllodocida; family Syllidae; genus Haplosyllis; species Haplosyllis leylae. The sequence goes on along the minus strand of JBCAUG010005993.1, from coordinate 9,107 downwards.
AAGGACTGGGGGTAGCAATTAAAAAGTTCGAAAACCTTTATCTTGGAGACCACACTTTTATTTTTGGCGAAAATATGTCCATTGCCGACTTGCTGGGTAAGAAATTGACCTCTTCTAACAAAGGCAGATTAACTTTGGGCCCCACGAAAATAAACCTGTGTTCTTGTTAAACGCACATTAGGAAAGAATGCAAAAACAATTGAAGTAAAATGACCAATCATTTCTTTGTGTATTTACAGCGGTTTCTGAGCTGGTACAGGCAATTACCGGGCAGTATGATATTCAGAAGAATCATCCCAAAACTTTTGCATACATGGAAAGAGTAAAGGCGAGAACACAGCCATACTACGACGAATGTTTTAGAAGAATTCTTTACGAAGGAGACAGGGTGGCCGAGGGAAAGTGTCGTCTCGAAATACTACCAGAAGATCCTAATATTTTGTAACCATGTAGTAGGTATAACGTCAACCATATTATAATTGACATTGTATTACAGAAAAGAAGTAGCAAAATTTGATACTACTTTATTTTTTTTACAATCAAATGAAAATGACACAAATGCACAGGGCAACACAATAACAACGTACAGGTAGTAGCATTGACTTTTGGACCTGCAAGAATATGCTGTCTATTTTTCTAACATTCATGTACAAAAATGCTTTAAAAATGCATGGGTATGTGTAAATTGTGTATGTATGTAAAGCTCAGGTGCAAACCAAATCTACAAACGATTATATTTTCTTTGTACAATATGAAGCGACAACTAAACTACATTTAACAAGTAATTCATAAAATAACATACAATCTAAAATATTCATTGTTTGTTTCATTTACTGCTCAGCAATATCGCTGAAACTTTTGGAAATCTGCCTGCAACTTTTATGATTAAGTACATTGATCTTGGTGGCGAAATGTTTCTGTTATGTTGAGGAAATGAACACTGGTACAAATGAAGAGCGTAATGTGAAAATGAATTCAAAATTCTCAGAATAATGCTCGAGTCTTTGAAATTTCCTTTCTTAAATAATTTCTCTTCTTGTCGTGCCAAACGGTCTTCTTGCTTCTCTTTTGCTGTGAGTTTCGCGAAATTTCACACTCTGTGTAATTATGACATGAAGAATGACAAGATGCAAGCGAATAGGGCCAGGATTCCACTGTACATAACAATGTCTGCTGATCCTCGAATGTAAGCTGTAAAGATATGTAATATTTAAATTAAACACATAACCTACGTATATTACTACGTATATAGTGTAGTACGTGTGGTACGTGTAGTACTGTAGTGAGTGTGTGTGTGTGTGTCTGTGGTCGCGCCCGTGCATATAAAATTAGAATGGCATCGAAACTTGAAAATTGGAAGGGCCTTTTAAAATTTGAAATGTCATCTTAAGCTTAATGTCATTGTTATTCAAAGCTCAGTACAACTTGTCTTTGTACAATTTGATGTAGTATTCCTTGTTGTGGACATAACTTTTAATTTACTACTTAGTTTATCGCATCTGTACCTAACTTTGTGTCATTTGACTTAGTATGAGTTATTTAATTACTTCAATTTAGTTTAATTTTATATAAATAATTTAACTTAACATAGATCTAAAAAGCATTTCTGTCAGTCAAGCGAAATTGTTACTTTTGTGCGCATGACTTACTTTCATCCACAAGTTCCAGTGTGGTTGAATTCTTGCCAAATTCGCTCTCGGCAAATAACGTAAACTTAAGGTCGTAGTGTCGATCGAAGATTTCCTTAAACTTCAAGACAGCATCCGTTTCTTTGTTACTGGTGACCTGTAAGATGCACAATAATGTTTGTTCTGTGTGACGATTTACATGACAGAAATTACTAAAAGGTTGCAAATTGCAGCAAATTTAAAAGGTAATATCAGAGAAACTTGTTAGTCTTTGGTAAATGCTGAACTTTAAAATTAGAAATGTACATTTGAACTTCAGTTTTGGTATAGTTTAGATATAAAACTGGTTTTAGTGTGTGAAACTTACCTTCAAATCCAAGAACATGATCTCTCCGTCCTCAGTCTCGTCTCCCGGATTAAGCGTAACTTTTCTATCATTCCACATGAATTCAATATGTGCATTTCGCAGTTGAGGATTGGCCAACACAGTGCATTTGAGTTCATAATTTTGTTCGTGGACTGCAACTTTGTGCTTTCTCCAGCAATGGAACTTTGGCTTATCTGTTGAATTGAGAGGATTCATGAGACAAGAGAAACATAGAATAAATCTTAAAAAGTAGTATGGATTTTCTATGGGCCCATGTACGTTAAATATTGATGTAATCTGAGAACGTCTAACACTATTCTTTTGAAATTTAAGTTTATATTGCGGATTTGGGATTCTTTCAGCAGCTTGCGCTGACCTGACATGTTTCTACTCACACTTCATTGAAATGGATAACCTTGCCGAGACAGGGTCCTCATGGTCGACGTAAGCCTTGCACTCCATGTACTGACCGTCGGCAGTGTAGTAAGGTCGGAAGTTATCCGCTGATATTTCAGATTCAGATGACAAGTGAAGAAAGCAACCGTCAATGCTCCCCTCGTCATAACAATCGGGCAAAACAATCTGGCGGCGAATTTATGTGAAAATATATATGAGAGTTCAGCAGATCTGTCTGTTAGATTGCAATCATATTTTAAATAATGCTACTTCAGTCTTCCCTTCTTTCCAAATTCCTGACTCCTTACCTGGGTGAAGTCAACCAAAAATAATTGGTAATGTTTTCCAAAGAGTAATTAAATGCTAGTCAAATTTAACGTGGTAGTCTAATAAAAAGAAGCAACTGAACTAAGAAGAAATTTCATACTAATAATGGAGTTTTCTTTAAATCCTTTCACTGAATTCATTGAATTCAGGGACAAAAAAAAATTAAAAATTTTAAAATGAGCAATGTGGGGTTGGAACCCAAGATCTCCTGTGTAAGGTACAGAGATTATACCACTAGACCACAGAGCCACAGGCAACAGAGCAGATCCTTATACTAAACCAAATTCATGCTTCAGTGGTTTCTTAGATTCTCTGAATTCGCTGAATTCACTGAATTCAATGAAAGTTCTGCTCCGTTTAGAGAAAACTCCAATTTTTTACTCTGCTCCACAAATTTCGGCTTGTCACAAGACTATTTTTATTTGGTCTCTGTGAAAAGTGGCAGAGCAGATCAAAATATCCGAAGACGCAACTGTTGAATCACTATGCCTTCGTTAATAATAACCTCTCCATGGACCAAATATTTTAAAATTTCTTGGAATTTTGAAGAAAATTAAAAAAATATATGGGGTTGGGACTCCCTACTGGGGTCAGAAGCCCTCATATAAGGAATTCTGAATCTGCTGCTGAAATATCTGCCTGTATCTTCTGGTGTTTTTCATTTGAAATTGAGTTTTCCAGTAATACACAAAGTTGGCAATGTTTGTCATTTTTGTACAGCTAATATAACTAGATTGATGAATCGATTCCAATGCAACTTTACATATATGTCTGCGTGTTTAGAATTAAAATTGAAGTGATTGAATCTGGTTCATTTTCAAAATTAAGCAATACAAAAATGTCAACATTATCAACTGTGTTCATGCGGGAAAACTCAAATATTCAGAATACCTCGGTATCATGCTGCCGGAAGGCTCTAGTGTAATTGTCTTCTCCTACCGTTACTTCAATTGTTGGATTAGGAACACCCCCCATTACCATGCAACCGAGATCGTAAGTTTCGCCCTCCTCAAAATGCAGGGAGGTGATCGTTTCGCCACCCTTCTCTTCTTTCTTTACATGAGACATAGTGGAGTTCATGAAATGCACGTAGTCAGGTTTAGCTGCAAAAGATATTTCTCGTCATTTTAATGCATTCGAAAGTTCCTTTTCTTGGTGCATTTATGAAATACAAAAATAAAAACACATAATGCCACAATTGAGCCCCTGCAACACCAAGTTTTCTTTAACCTTAATTTAACCTGCATTAATTACCCCAGATAATCAGTCACGTGTAACTGTTGCTTTGACACTCTTTCTCTAAGACTATGTGCAGCATTATATAAGAAAAAATAAGAAAAGCCTACCAAAGAAACAGAATTAAATTATGTGGAAGTTTGGACAGCGAAGGTAACTTGCTGAAAACCCCCTTTCCTTTCGCAGCTTGGGAACTCACCACTGACTGGACCGACTACTAATCATCAAGCAACTGGTTACAGGTTAGTACAATCAGTAGCGGATCTAGCAACCGGCATAGAGAGGTCATAAAACATGAAATTTGTACGACTGTCTTTGATGGTCATTTTTTTATATAAAATACTTCACAGGACTGAGTGGAATATTGGCATTTTCTTGCAAGGAAAAGCCACATGAATCAAGATATGATGCTGTGCGATACGGAAGGGATTCCCTGAGTGGCATGGCTCCTTTGTTTAATGGATATGTGGTTTCTTCAGATGAATTGTTTTAGTGTAGATTCTGTACAGCAACGGCAATACTTACTGTATATTTCCAACAACTCTGCACTGTGAGCAGCAGTTCCAAGTATTGCACAGACGTACGCAGCGCTGTCTTCGATTTGTGTATCTGGAAATATTCAAGCCAATTGAGTTTTTCACGACAGATCTAGAAGTGAACTTCCATTATCTACTTCTGTAGTGTTTTTGATTTGCTTCAGTTTCCGTTTCAGTTTCCAACCTCAGTTACACTTAAGAACACTGTTCATGATAAAATTAACAGTGTCCGGATTGTCCCATTATTGGGTGCACTGGTAGGACACTGTTAATTTAGTTACGAAGTTTCCTATGCCCTGAGTTCCAGGCAAGTTTCATTGACAGCTTCCCTGGACACTGTGAATTTAGTCACGAACAGTGTTCAAGAACTGAGACTGAGGCTGGAAACTCAAACGAAAACTGAGGTGCACGGCCTTTTGTAAGTGTTACATTTTTTTGAAACACTGGCATTCTAGCAAAGGTCGAAGTGACTTTGAATGACCTTCACTACACACACTGATAGTTCTTGGCGAAAATTTTAGCTAATGCTGATTGGTCAGCTTGACCGCCATCAATGGTGTTTGAATTATCTTATTGGTCAACTCAGAGGTTTTCTGCTTCCACTTTACCCTCGCCAAGTACCGTCACTGTAAAATTTAAATTTTAATCATTTTTTAATATTTCATTCTAAGTCCTTCAGATCTGACAGATTTGCTGATGGTGAAATATCTCAGTCTCTAAAAAAAACTCTTGTAAAAATTGCTACAACTTCAGTGTCCCGATGAGAGAAATTTCTCGTTTAGTAATTGTTCAGTAGTGTTGTCAGCAAAATGGCAGCGCCCGCGTCTGCTTCTGATTAAGAAGTAATTTTTAAAATTTGTAAAATAACTGATAGTCATGTTGGAAATATTTCAAGATAAAATGTGATATTAGTTTCAAATTTATGGCAGTATTTTCATTTCCATTTAACTCTTGTGTCAATTGCTTGTCATTTCTGTGTGTCTGCAATTGCTTTTAACTCCCTCCCCCCTCAAATACCAATACTCAACTGACTTGCTACCACACCTCAAAATATAAAGACTACAAGTATTGCAATATCATTGTTTTAGTTTCTATTTAGATGCAGCTCATTACACCTAAATTCATGCCAATAGTTTCTGAAAGTGATTTTAAAATCATCGAAATAATTTACGAAATCACACTTTATGGTTTCATTTGATTTTAACTTTATCTCTTTTATTCCGAAAATCATCAATGTTTTTAATAGATCTAATTTCTTAAATCACTTGATGCAGAACAAGATGAATAGCTAGCCAAATTCCAAGAACAGTGATGCAATTGTGGAAGTCGATATTAGGCAGGCTTCATTTCAGTCAGTTGGCGGCATTCAGATGACTTTTGAAGAACTCTAAATTGCTTGGGAATTACTGTTTTGTTAAAACTGACCAATTTTGACTGGGCTACCTAGCCCAGCATTGCCTAATTTGTTACTAAATCTAAATATACATTGGAGTGAGAGAAATTTAGTGTCTGAGCCAAACTTGCACAATTTCAAAAGAGGTTTTCCATAAACTAGCCCCACGTCAGAAAGCTGAACTACCCACATGATCTATACTTTTGCACTGTTGTCCTAAAATTTCTTTCAGAAAAAGAGGCGAAATAAAATCTTATTGAAAACACGGCCTAATTATGATACCCAAGTCATTGATTTGTTGTGTAAACAATCCATTACTTGTTTACAAATATTTTTTCTCGGCGTAATCTAGTCACACATACGCATATATAAGACTTAATTGGTAAAATTTTTAATTACTTGTTATTGTGAGAGTGTACTCCACATCAGCCCCATTGTCCAACGCCTCTACTGAAAATCTATCCGTGAGTCTGTAACGATTTTCAACTACGGTATTTGTGGCGACGAGTTCCTCATAGATCTTGGTCTCAGGGGATGTTATTTCTACATATCTACAAATAAAAGAGATTCCTCTGAATATCCAGATTCTTTATCGAATGCGCGAGCTCAGAACGATATTTCATTTTGAGGATATTGACTGGACAGACAAAAATGTGAGAAGTGTTGAAATGGAAATGTAATTGTATGGCCAGGAAGACCTCTCTGAGATCCGACATAAATTACCATGACTCGGAAGTGGCATTTATAGAGCCTGCATATCTGGGGTAGGAGGATTCAAGCCGCAACCCTAAATTAGATTCTACGATAATGGTAAAAGACATACTTTTGAATTTTTAAAAGGGTATCCGTATTTGCATTCTTTACTGTACAAATAACCTTGGCTTCTGAATTTTGCTGTACCCTGACCTCGGGTATGTAAATTTCAGTTGTTGGCTCCTGGGCAACAGCACCGGCTGAAATAGTAAGGGATAAGTATTGTACGAACTATTTCAATAGTGGAAAGAAATTTTTATTACACAAGCTATTATCGTTGATCCATGCATGTCCATACGTAGAAGTATCGATGAACAATATGGTTTTCTTCTTTTAAATCACCTTTACAAATTAATGCATGGGGAATACCCAAAGTCTTGTCTAATATGGCCGCCTAGCCACGTTCCGGACTCTTTGTGAGGTGACTTGGGCAAAGCAATTAACACATGTGTTACAAAGCAATAATATTAATCTTACCTATCACAACGAGAATAACAAAATGAGATAGGTCCATTTTACTGCAGATTTGTCTGCAAACTAGAAAAATGTCAGAGTGGCTCCAAACGAGTGTTGTTCCAAGGTAATATACCGGCTAAAAGGACGTTCGGTACGTGACAGTGGGTCAGCACAGAATTGTTGGCGTCACTTTGGTGTGTACTTCGAGTCTTACCAAATATGGTCTCCTTTTCCGACTGTTTATCTTATCATATTAATCTAAGTGATAAAGTGTAAATGTGTCATAATTTGCCTGTCATTTGGTGTTGATTTTGTTTGTCTGGTCTGATGGAATGAAATTCTGGTTCAACCTAACCGTACATTGTTGATGAGAATCGTCAGTTGCATGGGTTCCATATTCAAAGAATTCCAATGGTTGCCAGTTCCATTTTTTGCACACTATAAGCGATCTTTTTCAAATAGAAGAAACTCAGATAATAAATTTCTGAATGCTATGATGAACTAAATTTTGTTGAATCTGGGGAATACATGAATCTGGGGAAAATGAGAACATTTTATTTTAGAGCATTATCAGCAGCATAAAATTTGTAGTGGAAGGAAATGCAGTGTACAAAATGGTTGAGAATGATTTATTTGAAATCTAGGCGAACTAATAAGAATATGCGGTTCCGTAAGGTCATAAATATGAGTAGGCAAGTGATGTCATGATACCAGGTATTAGCGTGGGTCTTTTTACAACTGTAATACAATTGCGAAAACTTCCAAAAGGTTCAAGAAATGATAGCAAATGACACTAACCACAACCGGGGATATTCCATCGACGGCTCCAACAAATCTATGACATCAGATCATAAACAGGTCACTACCAAATACAATTCCTAGCATTATACTATCATTTCCGATCTAATAGTTTGATCAAAACAAATTGATCGTGTGTCATGACAATACAAGATAGAATAGACAAATAGAAATCGAAGGTTTTTCATTACAGTTTTACACGAACAAAGGTCTGATTTTGACCGCCCCGTTAATTTTTAGAACGAGGGGAAGATAATGTTTTTAGTCATGTCTGTACTTATCCCATGATGCTGCGGAGATCTATCCTTTCATGCAATGGGATAGTGCCTCGGAAGTGCCAAGGAAGAACCAGCCGGAAAGACCAGGGCCCCATTTCCCTAGCCCTGGCACCCACAGGATGGACCAACCAGGAAGACCAGGGCCCTCCCCTCAGCCCTAGCTCCCACTAACCCCCCCCCCCCCCCCGAAGGACCAACAAAAGGATGAGGGGCGGAATGCATTCTGTTGGACGTCATTCTTGTGAGATTTGACTTTACTTTCTTATGTCTAACAGAAAGGAGTTGAACTATCTGTAGTGGAAGGTAGACATCAGTTTATCAATTTATATCCAATCAGATGTTTATGCACAATAGTTCACCAGCGGAAATTCAAGATTTAAGTTACACGCAAGTGGCTTTGTTGAATGGATTGATTGGTCTTGTGAGAAAGATCCCCAAAGTATACTAAACAAATCACTGATACAAAGTATCAATATAACAAGTATCAATATTGGGAGAGAAATTATTGATTTAGTCAGTTTAATAATAATAATGCTTATTGCAATGAAATGTTCCCTGACATCTTAATCAATCTGCAATGTGTTTTGTTTATCAGTTTTTCACCGAAATATTTTCTGGAATTGGAATTGGGTGACATCTTCAGATTGGCAAATATTTCCTGCAGTGATGAAAATTCCATCAACTGGATCTTCTAAATGTGATAGCGTTCGAATTTTTCAAGCCTTTCTAACCATTTTAATTTTCCTTCCATGGTGCCTTGGTACATCTTATCGATGAATTTAGATGCAAATATTTACAACACAGGTTATGCATGGGACATTTCAGTTCATGCTCAGTGTGGCCGGAGAACATTTGATCATGATACAGCGGCGGATCCAGGATTTCCCAGAGGGGGGGGCGCCAACTCCAGAGGGGGGTGCGCCAACCTATTATTTGGCC
>JBCAUG010005971.1:0-11348 GCA_038406175.1 Haplosyllis leylae | reverse complement strand
CTTCTGAGGACGATACAATGTTTACATTATATGATCACGAGCCAGCATGTGTAATTCTTACACTCCTTGGATTTTTTGTTTAGTGTTATTACGCTTGTATACAACAAGTAATTTAATTTGATGTAAAAAGTAATTGGGTACCTTACTGTTAATTCCTTACGTAACTTGTATGCCTTAATAGATCATAATCCTCTACAATTTTCAGACAAGGCGAAAGCTCCAAAGAATGAGGATAAAAGCAATGATGATGTCTTTTGGTGCGAGGAAGATGACTCATGGAAACTGAAGATGGATGGTATTGTATTTCATAAAAATATATGTAGATTTTAGCCTTCAATGCAGAAATACCTAGCCTTTTTTTTAACAATGAAATGTTATGTACGCTGTAATTTATATTACAATTGAATTTTAGAAAGTGATGACAATCCATCAGATGCAACAGATTGTTTCGATGAGGACAGTGATGAATGTTCGGAATTTGCAGACCAAGGTATTTAACATGTCTAAAAGTCCACAGACAAAATGTAGAATGATGTATTTTGTCCTTGCAAATACCATGTGGTATTTTAAGCTTTAACTCTCTTAATTTTCAGATGGAAAAGTTGATTGGTCTCATGGTTATTCAAAGATATCGTGTTGTTCTTTAGGTATATTTATCTAAGAAGTAAATGTTTATTTCTTACTTGACCACATACTTTGTTTAACACAGAACAAATTACATTTCAGCTGCAGTTGAGCATGAATCTAAAAGTGACGAAACTGAATCTGCAAAATCTTCTGCTGGTCCATGTTCCAAAGAATTCCTTGCAGAAAAAGATGCAAAGGAACTGTGTGGTCAGTTGGATGAAGGAGGTAACTTCTTTACCAAGTATTAAATTCTATAGAGACACTGGAAATGTTCTATACAGATTATGTTACTTTATTGTTTCAGATGTGGTGTACAACATTTCAGACAAAAGCCTTCCAGATGGGGAAAATGATGCAGTACAATTGAAGACATACGGCCAAAAATCTGCGTAATAAATCATATTGAAGATAAAGATATTTTCTAAGAAATAAGAAATTGCATATTTTGTTCACTGATTTATTTTTGCAGTTCTGATGAAAAGAGGAAGAAATTGACTGCGCGTAAACAACCTCTGAAACGTCAATTACCTGTAGCTTCGAAGTCAGATCAACAGTAATTCTTTCATCCTTTCTTTAAGCTTTCCTATTTAATTAGTAATGCCAAACACGTTGCAATTTGAAATAAATATTTCATGTCAATTACAGATTTGACAATGCTCTGAAGAAGAAGAAGAAAGCAAAGTAAGATAAGTGAAATTGTTTCCAATAGGTTCTTACCTATTTAAATCAAATTATTGGTAACACATGTCATTTCCTTTTTAATTCTATAAAGAGAATCTGAGTCCTCAGAAAACTCTGAAGTAAATAAGAAGCAGCTGGAAGAATTGCAGGCCTCATTCACTGATAAACCAACAAGGTATTTCCTGAAATTATTTGCCATTACACCATTTTCAAGTGATACTTATCTATGGAAGTGTACAATATGTTTTCAATAGTAATTATGAGAATTTAATTTCATTGTATTCTTATATTTAAGATCACAACTAGACGAAAAGGAGGTAAAGGTTTTGGATCAAATCAGCAAGTGTACGCAAAAAGTCAGTAAGTCGAGTGTGGAAACTTCTGCTTACTTCCGAGCTTTGGGCCACTACAAGGGTTTCAATATGGCCAAGTACAGAGAGGAGATTGAAAATGAAGTTGATGTTGAGGCTAAAGATTCTGCAAAAGGTAAATTGATAAGTTACATGGACATTCAGTGATCTGTTTTGAACATGCAAATCATATTTTCTATTCACAAAATGCAGCTTAATATCTTTGCAGAAGATCGTGACAATGAGATCGATGTGGCAAGCAGTCCAATGGTTCCAGATGAGACACCATTATATCAGAACCAACTTGCTGATCCCCAAGTCCGAGATGCTTTTCTTGATTCCGATTAAATTATTTTTCATCAGAGATTATACCATCACAAATTTCAATTTCTTTTCCCATCACAAACTGCTATGTAATTGGCCATCGCAAACTTTTGTGCTCTACTTGTCATTTTAATAAAGTCTCCGTCAATTAGACAAATGTTTTTATATATTTATTTCATGCGTATCTTAAAAGATTTAGACATTGAAGGAAATATTTAGAGAAATTTAAAAAATTCCGTCATTTACTACTTTAGGACTTATGCGTCATATATATGAAATTGCAGCGATAGGAAAATGGAATGTAAAGTTGAAATGAAAATATCAGTCCTACGCAAACTTATGGGACCTTTCTGATGTAACATATATTGTAGAATAAATATTTCATTTTATTCCACGTTTATTTATGTATCGCGCTCATTCAACAGATACACATTCATATCCAAATGGCATTACGTTTAAATTTTAAACATTCTTCCAATGATGCTGAAAAATGACAAGACCCAAGTATATGAGGAATGAATCAGCTGATCTATTTATTTCAATATTTTAATGAAACCTTAAACATGGGTATGACAATAAATCTTCACATAACTGAACATTTTCACAAAAGTTAACATATAAACATTTCTTAACAATTTTGAATAACTTAAGATTTTCACACTTCTAATAACACTCAATACAAATTTGACACATATGACATATTTACATTAATCATGAAAAACTCGACTATTTGATCATATGTATGCATGTGAACACAGGAGGTTAGTTTCCCCACCCCATCTGGGAAATACTGGATCCACCACAGACCTTCCTGTACATGCACTACCTGAATTTATGCAGTGGAATTGCATGCACTGCATAAATTGTATAACTACATAACTGTATTTCTGCACTGCATACATTTATACTGCATGCAATGTACTCATTTATGCACTGCACAAATAGCATAACTGCATTTATGTATTGCATAAATTTATGCAGTAGAATTGTATACACAATAAACTGCATACAGGCACAGTGATTTACATGCAGGTTGGAGACTGGACTAAGCAATATCATTTTGTGAACTGGTACTTTAATAACTACAACTAGCTACTGGAACACATAACACTGCACACAGGTGCGTGAAACTTCATGCAATCCCAATTGAGACTGGGTGCATGTAGTGTTGGATAAACTGATAGCTGTCAAACTTAATATTATTGTTTACATGACTATGCTTCTTAGTCTATTGGTTGTTGCTGCTTGCATAGTTGTACTGGCTACTGTGCAGCAGTCTCTGTTATCAGTTTTCATTACTTCAGCCTTTGCCAGTTTGACCTCTAAAAGTGATGAAAAATAACTAAGTGTTACTGATCTATATTTTGCAATCACATTACAAGAATAATGGGGTTTAAAGTGATTATTGTTTTTCTAAATTAAATGGTGCTTGATGACAAGCAAAAACAATGATTGGCAAAATTATTTTCTCAAAGACAGTGATGTGTCCTCAGAGCATATTGATGTGCCTTGTTACTAATTGTACTATTTGAACTATGAGGTAACTGTTCAAGACATGTTGGTCACTTCATGCATGATAAATACATGTATGTGTTTATTGCAAAATCATTCATGCATGACATCTTGAGTTCACAAAGATCACTGAGCTTGAATCATGAACATGAATGCACAGACATATGCAGTCAGTGGCTAGGTCATCAGAAACTAATTGTCAAACACTCAAAAAGACATGATTTGGTATCTAATGTATGTGGATAGTTTGGATCTAATTCAGTAACAGAACATATTTATTGTTTCATTTTATAACACTTTGCATTGATCAAATAGAAACAATTTTTAGACATTCTGATGGCATCAGTGACTACAAATTTTCAACCACAGACTACAGTGACAAATCACAGTGACATTTCCTTATACATTACCACAAGGATCTCTACCCATTAACAAATATGTGTACACACAAAGAGTTATTTAACTTCTTCTTGCCACTCCTCAAATCCATCTTGATAACTGATGAAATGCACCCTTACATTCTCACTATTTGATGTCAAAATGGCACCTAGTCATCAGAAGTTTTCTGTGTATGGGCCACCAGTGAAACTAATAACAAGTAGTCTCTTTCTGGTTGAGTATCTGCAGTGTGTTAATGTAAGGGTGTGAATTTCTTTGTATTCAATGGTCAACAGCTGGATGATAGCACGTTTGCTGAATTTTTTAACCGTCTTTTAGTGGCGTCGAATATTGCCATCCAAATAAATTACATCCTAAGGATCTATTTTTGATTTCTTGTATTGGTCTCCGATGTTGAATAAAGCTACACAGGTGGGCAATACAATCGATTTTTCTGATGATTAAACTCAGTGAAAACCGTGAAGCACAATTTGTAGGGCTTTAAATATTTTATGACTGTGTAATTGGGAGTAGTGTTATGTCTGGTGTTGTAATGGTGGAGAATTTCAAACGACTTGACAGAAATACTGCATCAACCTTCAAAATACATTACTCCTCTCATTTCATGTGTGCTTATTACTGTAAAGAAGGGCAATGCGATAAGGTCGTTTAAAATAGAGAAGCAACTACGAGTATTTCAGAGGCGTCAACTTTGAGTAAAAATAAGTCATAATTACAGATCTGTTTGAAACTAAAGTTCTTAGTATTCATTATATTGTATTCAAGCTCCAGGCATCTCCCTGTCCAACGCTACCAGCGTCTCCGGACAGTTAGCGAATTTTCTTGGAATTCTTGCAATTTCTTTTCACATCAGGTTTCCACCCGAAAATTAGATGAACTCGTCAACATGTCACCCAGACATTGACCAAATTTTCCCATTGAAAATCATTGAGATAGCTGCCAAATGACTTATATTACTCTGAACTAAGTCTGTTTTTCCTAATTTTCTGGTAGAAAAACTATTTCTGTTGAGGTACCATTGGAAACAGGACTGTTTGAATTACTTTTCTCAAACATTAGTGCCAAATTCAATATATGTGCCGAGCCAGAGTGGTCAAATGGTTAGAGCGCACACCCAACTTCATGTTCGTTCGGTTCAAATCCCTACAATACTTGTGTACGTATTTTTGAAGGAATGTTTCAATACTGTTTCACTGGGACGTTTCATTAACATTTTGTGATCGTCAAAGGAAAAATCTCATCGAACTTCTCTGATCAAATTACTGATGCCTTTAATGGATGTAAGCGATACATTATCTATTATTGAGGTGGCAGCTGCTTCACAAAAGCTGCACAGTAGATTTCCTTAGCAGTTCTACTCTAAGAGCTTATTCATTGAAGAACATTAGGAAAAAAGAGTTGAATAAAACATAATCCGAAAGCAACAAGCACAACAACTCAAGATGTAAAATATTAACGTTATTTTCTTTTGTATGGTTCACATCGATCAATATTTAATTGTTCAAATTATTTCTTTTTCAAAAAGCAACTGTATAAATCGTCAAATGAATTTTATGTGGATCCACTTGCCAGAGAAAAAAACTCCATTCCATTTTTGGTGAAATTGTACAGGCATTGTTCCTTCCTTGAAGTTATGGTTACAGATAGAGTACGAAGCAAAATAGTTGTTGATTGGCACATTTTAATTAAACAATATAGATCCTATTAAAACTTCAAGATTACGCTTCCATAAACAATCACAGAGATTATCCTGAGTCCGTCCCTCTGATACATTTCTCCCTGTTGTCTGGTAAAATTTGCCAAATATATATATTGAGATTTATTGCATGCCATTACGAAAATGAACTAATATGGCACTCATATTTTTCATCTCGAGCAGAAGCACCCATTCAAGCAATGTGATGTATTTCTCTCGTCGTTGCGCGCCAAAATGTGCCAGAATTTTTAGCCATGTCAGGTAAAGGTGGTCAAAAGAAAAGTACACCGGAGGATCCCAGTGCACACAAGGTGGCACTCATTCCTGCAGACATGAAGGAATCCATAACCCAAGCTGTTGAAAAGAATACAGATGCTAAGCTGAAGGTTTTGAATGATACATTTAATAGTAAAACTGGTGCCTTTGCCAAGAATCTATATAAGAAGTTGAAAGAACAAAAGGTGGCCATTAGTCAAACTATTAAAGGTGTCAAAGAATCTGTGTTGTGTAATGCTGATGATATTGCTAATGTTAATAACATCTTAGAGGATGATCAGGAGTCTAACACAAATGGTCTGGTGTCCAGGGTGAAAGATCTGGAAAAATTCAATGCAGACTTACCATTCAAGGTGACTCAACTTCAGCATAACAGACCACAGGTAATTATGCCTGGGGATGTGGAAACATGCTCTAAGGAAGAATTTTGGATGTGTAGGGTTACCTGTAGAAAAATCTTTGTAATAAACAAGCATTCTGTTTGATGATGATAATGTCATGATTTGCTAGGAGCAGGACAAATCTCACATGGCAAAAGTGTGTAACAGTGTTGGCACTCTGGAGTGCAAAGTTCTGTCAAATGAATCCAGAATTAGCTGAACATATGTCCTGCAACATAAAAATTGCAGGACTCACGGAAACATTGGATGAGGATCCAATGCATACAACAGAATTTCTTCAAAAACATCATGAATACCTCAGCAAGGTAATATTGTTGAAGCTTCAAGAATGGTTGGTATCCTTCACAAGATAATCAGTGGTAAACAAGTTAGTCTTCCCAGGCTAATGTATGCTAAGTGTTCACCAACATTTCATAAACTAGTTGATAACAATAAATCTGTTCTTGATAACAAAGTGGATGAAGCTACCAAAGTGAAGTATAAAATTAAAAATCATCTGCTGGATTCTCACTATGCAGTGAGAATTAAGTACAATTTATTAATCTGACAGACAATGAGAAAAAGATGCCTGAAGACAAAATTCAATTCAGATTTATAGGTGAACATCTTACCTAAATGTTAAAAAGGTAATGGACTGAGTTCATGTTCCAACAATGCAGGACGTGTTAGCAGGTTCACCTGCTGTGGTCCTTGATGAAATACAATTTAAGCCATCAGTTGAGATGGTGGAAAGGGGCAGTCACTTCCAGGGATTTGCCCTGGAGGTTCCTAGTATCAAAGAAATCCAGAATGTATACCTAAAACTTAAGTGTGAACTTCAATCTGCATCACACATTGCCATGGCATATAATGTTGATGACAAAGGTGTAAATGTACAATAAGGTCAATGTGATGGCAAGAGCCAGTCAGTGGTTAAATTGATGGATGTGTTATTTCATGCTGACTTACAGAACAGATGCAGATGGTGAAGATGGCTATATTGACCTTGAAGGTTGTGGCAGTAAGGATATCCATGAAAAATTGTCAGCTGACTCTTTGAGTGAAACAGAGGGAGCTGAAGACAAAGGGTCCACTCAAAACTAAAAGCCAGACTGGGTGTCATGGTCAAGGAGGAATTTGTAACAAAGCTCAAGGAGGGCGTAGTCATGGTAGTGGCAAGACATGTGCAGAAATGAACTATGTGGTTAAATAAGTTAATAAACTGATCATTAACTGCTTGCAGAGCTGTCAAACTCACTGACCTATTGTGATTCTCCTACAAGAGATTGTCATAGTTGTCACACTATAAATTGTTGTGATGAATTACCTCCACACATCATAGATTTGTGTAAAAAAATAGATCATATCAAAAATCCATTTTCCATTGACACTGACATTTTTTTATCACAGTGTGTTTCTTGAAGGAAAGCTACATTAAGTTTATTTTTCTTAGAGAGAACATTTGCAGAGATTGTGAATCTGCTTGCCAGTCTAACTTTTGCCCCTTTTCACAAGTTTTTAGAGGAATCAAGAATGGTAGATGTATAGAGAGCATTTCACCTTAGGTACACAAGAAGCAGAAATAATTGTGCAAGCAGAATTGACTGCTTTTTGGTATTTGACTTACTTTTGAATTATACACCGGATACCTGGATAAGTTTAGCTTTCCTATCTCATTATATACTGCTTTTTTGTCATTTTTGACTAATCATAACTCCCCTGGTAAACAGATCTTTAGATTCCCTACTGTTTTGTGTAAGGATCAGGAATTTACAGAACAACTTACTAGAAAAATTGAAGGTTTCATTAATGAAAATCTTTTAAATGTTTCAGAGGAGAATAGCCATCCCCTACCTTACTGTGGGATTGTTTATCAGCAAAAATTCATGGTTTCACTATTATATAGCTATTTGTATTATTTAAGGCAGCAAGAACCCCAGAGTAGAAAAAAGTTAACAGAAAATGAAAAGCAAGTCATTCATCTGGAAAGGAAGAGGGATAAAGCCTTTGCTGATACACCTATGTTTGTTGAGTTGACTAATCAATTGGTGAAATTGCAACAAAAAATATTGATCTTTATGCATATTTTGATAGGAAAAGATTGCCAACAAATTTGAAAAACAAATTTAAGTTCAGTGACAGTTGTCCCAAGTATTTTTTCAGAAATGCTAAAGGACTTGCTGGTACATTGAGATACATGTTTGATAAAAAGGGTAAGGAGTTTAAAACTAATCAAGAAATTTTGGAAAATTGTGCAGTTTTCTGTGACAATCTTTATGGTATAGATCAAGTACCACAGCAGCTTTCATCTCATTTTCAAATATTCTGTCAGACATACAACTTGATGCGGATGACAGAGATATGCTTGATCAGTCTATTGAATTGAGGGATTTGAGAGATGCATTGAGAAAATAAGAAATGGCTCTTCTCCTTGTATGGATGGATTAAATGCAGTATTTTACCTTATATTCTGGTGGTTAGTCAGAAAATCTGTACAGGCTAGCATTTTACAAGCAAAAGAGCAAGGTTCATACTCTGTGGATGTTTGTAGGGGAATATTGAAATTAATTCCAAAAAAACAGGCACAACCCTGCCATTGTTAAAATCTTCGCCCAATCATGCTCCTAAATGTGGACTATAGGATGCTTACTAAGACCATTTCAATGTGTATTAAAGAGGCTATCCCAAGATCATGGATCCAGATCAAAAAGGCTTCACTCAGTCAAAATTCTTAGATGAGAATATAATTGACTATAGCTTGGAATTATGAAACTAGGGAAGTTATTTGCATTGTTTCATCGAACATCCAAAACATTTGACTGATTAACTGGATGTTTTATGATTTGAAGGGTTCAGGTTTCCTCTAAGCTTTTTACCATGGTGAAAGGTCATACAAAATAATGTTCAGCTGTGTATTGCTAATAATGGTCACTTGCCTGTCCCAAACACTACCACCAAAGGTTTTGCCCAGGGTGATGTCCTCTCACCTTTCTTGTTTGTCCCCATGATGGAGACCTTAACGATCTGCCTTAGGAGTAATAAAAGAGTACAGGGACTGACATCTCAAGAGCAGGAAAAGATTATCATTTAACCACAGACAACACTATATTGATGGTGAAATGCATGAAACATAACTTAGAGGCCTTGCATGAAACTCTCGAACTCTTTCACTTTGAAGAGTGTCTTCATTGCTCTCAATGAAAACCCTACATGGTTGCAATTGGAGTGTATTTATAAATACAAAATTGTCAAGTATGGTGAAACATTTAACTACCTGGGTACTAAATTGGATACCAACTGAATGAATGATAACTTTTCTCTTCATGAACTTTTGATAGCTGATGTGCTTAAATATAGAGAAGAAAGTACTGCCTTTCAGGTAGAATATTGCAACTTAAATTGTTAGTAGTTTTTGAGTATGTATACTGTTTTCAATTGTTACCCACCCCTCTGAAGACATTTTTCGAAATGTTTGATAGAAGGTTACATGAATATGTTTGGGAATCTAGGCATAATAGGATAGCATAAAAGAAAATGTTAGCTTCAAAACACTTGGGCAGTTTTAATATGATAGATACTGAGTGTTAGGAACAGGCCATGAAGTTAATGTTGATCAACCAATTGTTATCAGATAGAGTAAATTTTGTGGGTTGGGAAGACTATATTTGCTCAGCCTTTTGCATTCCAATAGTGGATGCTTTGTGTTATTACCTTACTGCCACAACACACAAGCACCTGCTTTGCAAACCACTTTCACGGGTTTGGCATTCAATTTTTAGCAGAGCTGTTCACAACAGCTATGCTATTTAATTGGAAAGGGACAAGGACAAAGTCTGATGAAAAATGGGATTTCAGAGTGATGTGAGGTCTGTGATTGGTTGAGTAGGTGGTCACATGACTTTTTTGTGAGATTTCTGGAGATTTTTGGAAATTACCATGATGTACCACCACATTACCACCACAGTTTACCATGACATTCACATGACATTACCACGACAAAAAAGTTACCATGACAGTTTACCACAATGTACCACCACATTACCATGACAGGGATGAACAGACTCCATAGGGACGAACAGACATTACCACCATGTTACCATGACAGGGACAAATGGACTCCATGGGGACGAACAGACATTACCACCACATTACCACGACATTACCATGACAGGAACAAATGGACTCCATGGGGACAAACAGACATTACCACGACAGTTACCACCACAGTTACCACGACAAGTTCACACAACAGTTACCACCACCATTACCATAACAAGTTACCACCACAGTTACCATGACCAGTTACCATGGCAATTACCGCCACAGTTACCACAATAATTACCACCATGGTTACCAAACAATTACCACTATGGTTACCACTACAATTACCATGGCAACTACTACCATAGTTACCACAACAATTACCACCATGGTTATCATGACAATTACCACCACGGTTACCATGACAGTTATCACAACAATTACCACAGTTACCACAACAATTACCACGACAATTACCACCATGGTTATGATGACAGTTACCACTGTGGTTACCACAACAATTACCACCACAGTTACCACAACAATTACCATTATGGTTACCACGACAGTTACCATGACAATTACTACAATAGTTACCACCACGGTTACCATGATAATTACTATGACAGTTACCACAACAATTACCATGACAATTACCACCACAGTTACCATGACAATTACCACCACGGTTACCACAACAGTTACCACTATGGTTACCATGACAATTACCACCATGGTTACCACAACAATTACTACCATGGTTACTATAACAATTACCACCACGGTTACCATGACAATTACCACCATGGCTACCATGACAGTTACCAACATGGTTACCATGACAATTACCACCACAGTTACCATGGCAATTACCACCAAGATTGCCATGACAATTATCACTATGGTTACCACAACAATTACCACAACAGTTACCACTATGGTTACCATGACAGTTACCATGACAATTACCAACATGGTTACCATGACAGATGAGATGAATGTATCTGAACAGGAGTCATAGAAAATTGGAATGAGAACATGTAGCAAAGCTCAGAAATATTT
>JBCAUG010005960.1:0-11348 GCA_038406175.1 Haplosyllis leylae | reverse complement strand
AATGACTCAAAATGGGCTTGAGTGAGATTGAGTAAAAAGTTGTGTAAGTCTCTTTAGAGTGAACTTGAGTGAACTTGGTAAGATAACTACGTATTTCCACTCACAGAAAAATAGTCCAAAGTGTACAATGATAAATTACATTGCCTTTTTAAAAGCCAGATGAAACTGGTCTCCAGGGACTCCCGTGAAACCGGTCTTTCTACTAGTTAAATCTTTATTTTGATTCAAGTCAAAAGTTTGGTTTATTTCAGGAAAATGGTTCAGTTGTGAAAATAAACCAGTGTCACCAGTAGCATTCCTTTTATCTATTCTAAGTTACAGGCCTCCAGTCAGCCACTGGAGTAATCAGGTTTCTTATCCCAAAGGGGTAACAGCAGCTGTTCATGGGAGTTCTCAGTTCATGCACTGGGCCACAATTTGGGTAAAGCTAGAGCCTTTCCACTGCCAACCCCCCAGGAAGGTATCCAGAGTGTAAGGAAATACACCAGACTTCATGCTTGAACATTTTATTGTCCAATTCTCAGCAAATACATGATAACAATCCTCCACTGAGGGTTTGAATCCAGTAATCATGAATATTACATTTATACAAGAAGAACCCTGCAAAGTATTCCATGAATAAAGATTTACAGCATCATTTCCCTTCATCAATTCTATTGTTACTATTGCATGATTTAACCCCTGTTTCCAAGTGACTTGGGGCATTTTAAGAGGATTACAGCCAGGAGGGCTGCAGAGATATGCTTGAATTGAGTACTCAGTCCAGACATGACATCATCACTCTTAATTCTGTTTGGTCCACACACCCGGACACTCATACTGCATGCTGATTGGTCCAAATAACCATCACAAGCCACTGGCGGGAAGCCAGATGTTGCACAACCCTTTGTACACTCAAAATGCCTCAATAACACTATTGCAGTACTCGATTCCCTCTGCACACCTTGTGACACTGGGGTGCTATTATTGCAACCATCAGGATTTCAATTGCTAATTTGAATGTGTGCGTCCAGTCGTAGTCAGAGCTACTCAAAGGCCACCATTCTATATGCAGTACAAAACAAAGAATAGATAATAATCGTAAAATTAATCTGCCGGTATTGTAACAGAGAAGATTAACTCACGAGCTTTGTACATTATTGGGATCTAGATCCTTCCCAGTCGTCTGATTCACAAGCTTCATTGAAAGACCAATTTTTTCACCCCCATTCTGAAAAAAATACAATGCTATAAATATATAGTGCTAAATGTAAATTACATCCTCAAAGACGTGAACTCATTTGGGATGCGGTATTACGCACTGAACAAATCAAGAAATTGGAATTTCCACAAACACTTATGAAAATAAAACTACGTATGGAAAAAGATAGCATACTAGTTCAAAGGATTTCAAACTTCCAGCTGCACAATATACTAAGAAATTTGAAGCACTCGTCCAAAGAAAAAGCTGCCTTTGCAAAAATGAACGCTGTGTTTGCACAATTACTACTGATCTGCAAAATTAGGTTGAGAGAAAATGAATACCTCGACTGAAATGACCTTGCAATGGACACTTTCCCCCATGGCTAATACTTCCGATGGATCCTCCACTTTTGCTTGGGAAATTTGAGATCTGTGTACAAGACCTGAAAATAAGTAAAACTGCTGTTAGGCTATCGCAGTTATAGTTGTATGAAGATGGTCCTACACTTTGGAGGTCTTTTCTGTTCCAAAGATTTATCCTTCTTTCGTAGCCTTGAATTTTTGCAATCATTTTTGTTGATGAACGAAAATACCATCTCTCTTAGTCCCAGTGATCTTGACAAACGCTCCATATGGTTGGATTCTCGATACCTACAATGACAGAGTGTACAAGAATTCAATAGCGGGTCCAAAAAAATGGGGGGTGGGGGGCACACAGTAGGTGTAAAGGTGAAAATCACATCCTTATGGACACGAACTAATTTGGCAATGTTCAAGTACATGTAGTTGCAAACAGTATCAAACTGTACTGCAAAGATCTGTATGCCGACAGGTATCCAACCAAAATTGTCCCTACTTTATAAGAGGTATTCAGTAATTGGAATACAATACTAGAGTCTTCGGACCAGTTCTTGGACACAAGTGAACAATTTAAGCTATTTCTTCGAAACTTTCACATTAATTTCTACCTTCTTTTGTACATCTATGGCCACCATTAATACCTTAAAAAATGTGGTACTTACCAGTTAAATCTTCAAATAATAAGAGAGTAATGGCTACCAAACTGAAGGGAAAATCGGGCCCAATTCTCGGACAGGGGGGTGCCAGTTCTTAGACGTTTTGGTACCAGTCTATAGACACTGTAAAACAAGAACAAATATTAATATTTCATGACAAATAATGCATTTTATTGGTCATTCAGTCATATCCTACCAAGTAATCAACTGGCCACAGGAAGTAACTCAAACACCTGTATGTATAATTGTCATATTCTTGAACAAGCTCCTCAACTACTTCAAAACTTTTTGTGTGGGGTATCCTTATACATAGAAAACCAGCTTGGTATGGCTTGTTGTTTTGTGTGTACATCACGCTAGAAATGCATTTGAAATACAACTGATACCCCATCTTGATCAGAAAACCAAAATTTCTTGCATCATTCTCTGACAGTTTCAGATCGCCTGGGTAGTCATTTAAAAAGCAATTTTCCTCACCATACACCTGAGAAACATCAAAACTAGTCATGCTGATCCCATTATTGTCTTCTTCTCATACTAAATACACCCATTTAAGCAGAATAAATCTCAGACAAACTGGTGATGCTGCCACCATTGCCTTCTTCTTGGATTTTGAAGGTAGATCTAAAATGAGGCAAAGGAAAAGGGAAAGAAAATGTTACTTACTTGCAATGGAGTTTTTGGCCAAAATACTTGACATTGAGCTTATTCCTTTTAGATATCATTAGAACACATCTGTATCTATATCCTCACAAAATTTGAGCCTTCAACTCCAAGTATTTACCGAGTTATGCCAGTTTTTCTAATCGATTTTTTTTTTTTACATTTTTTCCACATAAATTATTGCTGGAGAAGGAGGTCCAAAAGGAAACTGAACCAAACTCAGAAATGAGCGGTGGTAGGAATATGTGAATTTAAAGCTTTTTTCCAATACCATCTTAAATTGCAACCTGGAAAGTAATATAGAAAATTAATAAAAAAATTTAACTGTAATTTAAAATTAACTGCACCAAATTTTTTCCTGTCTTTACTTAGTAGTATCTGCAGACAAAAGCAAGTGCCTGGATTTCCTTTTCCGTCTTCCCTTTGACTTCCAGGTCAGTACATCTTTGGTGAAACCATCATCCACAGTGCTCGCTATCACATCCAATCACCATTCACAACACCTTTCCTCGGAAACAGGTATCGCACTCACCACACCGTGTGTCATAGTAGTCGTCCTCACTTTCATATTCTGATGAATCTTGCAACTCCATCTTGATATTTTCTTCACTTGAGGACTCTTCAACAACCTTCTTCTTTCCTCGTCTACCTCGTTTCTTGGGTGCGATCTTGGCAGCAGATTTAGCGGCTCATTTCGCAGCTTTCTCACATTTAGCTTCTTCCTGTGCCTTCTTTGCATCTGCTTTTGCCTTCTGCTCTGCCTTGCGTTTCTCAATCTCGTCTCATTTCTCCTTCTTCTTCGTTTCAGCTGCATTGATGACATCTCAGAACTTCTGGCTCGACACACAATGAGGCAGTCCAGATACACGAGCTCCACCCATTTTGGTCTTAGCCTTCAGAACATCACATATATTTGCAATCTTCTCAGCTTTACCTTCTACAGCTTCTTCTTCTTCCTCAATGAGACGAAACTTTCTCCCTCCTATTTTAACAAACATCGGTTTGTTGATGAACATTTGCAGAGTGTCACCTGGTGTTGGACTCTTCACTCAAGGTTCGTTACCAGTTGAAGGCTCGGCAGTACTTGTCGATGGAGTTGGTTCATCATTGCCTGACAGAGGAGCTCCATTGGGTTCCTCTATGAGACTTTGATCAGCAGCAACTTCCAGCAGTGGCTCTTCTGGGTGAGACCTCCAGGTGCCAGTTTCTTCATATTAACTTTCAATGGATTCCATGGATAAATTCCAGAAGACTCGAAGCCGTTGACTGCATTTATCAATGTAGCACTCACATCATATGTCAGCGAAACACCTCGATGAATTCATACTTGTCGAATATACCTCCGATGTTTTTCACATACCACTTCTTCATTTCCGTTCGATAGTTTGTCTTCAGTGACCCCATTAATGACAAATCTAGCGGCTGAAGGTGTGTCACATTAGGGTACAGCATATATAAGTATATACCGTTGGCATCACAGAACTCCGAGGCTTCAATTGACAGATGACATCTCACTCCATCTATGAGTAGCAAGACAGGACATTGAACGTGTCGATCAGCCAATGATTTGTCGAATCCATTTTCAAAGTACTCCCTGAATAAACGGCTGTCCATCCACCTAGATTCGCTGTTTCCGAATAAAGCTTGGGGGAATGCAGTATGAAACTTCTCACATAGTTCAACTCTTGGCTGAACACCTGGATACACAACAAGGAGGGGTATGTAGTGGCCACTCGCTGAGCAACATATCAGCATTGTTATTTGCATTTTCTTTGAAGATGTTCCAGCCTGGTATATGTGTTTGCTGGCTTTTGTGGTTATGACTTTCCTGGGCTTTGGTGACAGTGGGAAGCCTGTTTCATTGCAGTTGTAAATTCTCGCAGGATCATCGAGGATCTGGGGGTGGTTGGTGTCCATTATGAACTCCTTCAGCTCGTCAAACCATGAAGCGAGATCAGTGTATGAGATGCCACAATGTTCCCTTGCTAGTGCTTGGCTCATCTTGTAGCATAATTCAGGGTGACATCTCATAAACAGCTTATACCATTTCTCGGAAGGTCATCCATTTTTCCATGGAGTCCAGATGTTCAAAGACATGACAAGTTCTTGGACCTTGTCTTTTATCTGCTCCTTTGTTTGGCCATACCCAATCCAAGCCATCTTTATGATCCAGGCAGTGATTCTTTGTTCGAGGTCCTCACCCAGGAATGGTTCAGGTCCACGCTTATTGCCCCATGCATCTCGTACCCTATCCCAAAGTGTTGACTTTGAAACTTCATAGACACATGCTGCACACCATATTCCAACACCTCGGGTGACTGCTGCTACTGCATTTGCCATAGCGAGTTCATCATATGTTGTCAGTTTACTCAGTGCCATCTGTTAAGTAAAGACAGGAAAAAATTTGGTGCAATTCATTTTAAATTACTTAAATTTTTTTATTTTCTATATTACTTTCCATTTTGCAATTTAAGTTGGTATTGGAAAAAAGATTTAAATTCACATATTCCTATCGCTGCTCATTTCCGAGTTGCTTTAGTTTCCTTTCAGACCTCAAAAATACGATCGCACTATTTTTTATTTTGAACCTTGATTTCTCAGTTAATACATAAAATTACATCAATTCCTTTTACGGAGGGATGCATTAGAATATTTTAAAGATGCCTACCATTCGATTTTTTGGTGGAAAATTCCAACAAAGTCAGAATAAGAGGTTAAACTTTCTGGCTCAATGATACCAAAAATGGCACTGTTTCGCGATCAGGTTTGCTAAAAAAAAGTCCAAAGAAACAATTATTAATATCAAGAAGGAACATCAAATAGACAGAGCAAGTATCTCATTTAGTTAAACTTTCTAATGTTGTCTAACAACTGGTCTGGGTTTAATTTTCAAGGACCAGTTCTTGGACACCTGGCTCAATAATATTCCCATTGGAGTTGTGAGTCGGCCCAGAGAAGAAGGATGGCGGTGCTTTTTCTCTTGCTAAAACATCGCGATTATTGCTTTAATTCACTGTATTTGTTGGAATATATTACTTGGCGTGGTGCTACATGATACTTAGAATGGCAAGTAACAGTTAATTTTTGAATATTTTACCTGGGGGGCACATCCTTTATGCTTTAAAAAGTCTGTGAAATTTTAGCTTGAAAAAGCCAAAATGGCGTGATCAGAGAGGAGGAATACATGCAACAATGTTGCAATAATCAATCAGATTTGATGTTAGAAAACTTAAAATTTAAGCCAATTATAATGGTCGTCTTGTCCAAGAACTGGCCCTGTCCAAAAACTGGTCCGAAGACTCTAGATCTATTAGTTCATTGGCGTTGCATACCCTTCTTACGTCTATTAGCTTCATTTTTTCATAAAGTCTGGCCAAAACTCTACAAATAATAGAGTTAGATGAGCAGCGTGTATTGTGTGTTGTGCAAACACACACGCTGCGCATCTAACTCTAAGCTACAACTCTCTAGGTCTAGAAAAGAAGATCTAGATCTTTAACTCGAACGCTAAGCTACAACTCCCAGCTTGTTTTATTACAACTCCCAGCTTGTTTTATTGTACATCCAATGCCGATTGTCCCCGACAGAATAGATAATAGATCCAACTTCACAAAATATCTCTAATTTTCACCAGTCTCATACCGTTCCTTGCACTATTTCATACAATCTTGGAGTTCCTTCGCTCCCAAAAAATTTTTTAGATGTGCTCATTGCAAATGCTAAAGCAACAAATGCTATATAGATCTACAGTGTCGTCATTACAATAATAAAGACTTGACGCAAAACGCGGCAATTCAACCAGTGGCGCCGTTACAATAAAAAGCCTTCGCAAGGGAATTTATATTTTGAAATGCTGGAAATAACCTGTAAAATTTGATAACGGTTTTTTTTTTGTAAATCGCAGATGCAGCACATTAATTACGAAACAGATAAAGGAGGGAAAATAATGCTCCCAGGATCTGTTCTACTGAGAAGCACTCACTATTTAAAATATTTCTTTCAGCATTGACATTTTGCGCTAATGTAAAATTGTCAAAGTAAACAACCAGTATAAAAATGCAATGGTTTCAACTTTAATCAGTTTTATTTCTGATACCTATCACAAGACATGTAATTTTTTAATATGTTATAATCGTGAACTTTTTTTTTTTACAATACAAAGCAGTTTTCCTTATCAGTTTAATATATTTCACAATTTCTGTTAGGTTTTATCAATAATGTTAAAAAATTACATTTGAATACTCAAATTTGAATTTGAGTAAGTTAATTGCTTTTATTTCAATGGCCAAGAACGACCAATGAGTTGTCTGGTATATTTCCTCCATACACAAGAAATTGAGGTCCTTCAACTTGTATTACATACATATTGTCCACATATTATTATTAGTTGGAATGTATTTTATGCGCTGCCTAAAAGTTGGGAAAATTTAACACAGTTATCTGTCCATTTTTAGAGTCTAATAATGAAGACCAATTCAATTCAAACCAAATACACACTAAAACATTTTTTTTCCCTTGCCTCATTTTCACAACAGAAAATCGGAAACAGTCGAAGCGAAATGAGATTTGCACAAGCAAATGGCAGCCAGTATAGAGCAGAGATTACGTTTAAATATGACAAGAAAGCACACATGTAGCTAGTATAGAACCGAGATTACGTTTAATATGACAAGAAAACACACATGTAACCAGTATAGAACCGAGATTGCGTTTAAATATGACAAGAAAACACATGTAAAGTATATAAAAGAACTATGAACTTCATATGCTGAAAATTTCATGGAAACATACATCAACTCTAACTAATCAAGTAAAATATCAGCTTCCCCCAATCGCTGACGCCAATTTAAGGAAATAAAAAAACTTAGAAATAAGTCCTATCACAAAGTACCAAGAGTCTTGCGCCAGATCAGACCATAGTATCAGAAGTCGCGATAATGTTACCAGTATGATCGTGTTGAAACAGTACCGGATATTTCTTAATCTACAAAAATGATAATTTACATAACTATGTGGAAATAAATGATGATTTATTCAACGTTAAAACAAAAAAGCGAACTTATTATTAGCTGTATTACAAAACAGGAAGTTTAAAAGTGTAAAAAAAAATTTGTGAAGATGAATAAATGCCAGAAATTGCAACTACTTGTTCAAATGAGCTTTAGCAGCTGACAGATCATTCAAGTTTTCTTTCATTAGATAAATCTTTGTTCCAAGACACGAGTTCTCGATGTACGTGGGCCAGTTTATTCCTCTGGGATCCACGTAGAAAGACTACAATTAAAATGGATATACGTTTAATAGGATCCACATAATTGCAAGCTTGCGACAGATGGCCACGACAAAATCATTTAATTTCAGTAAGATAAATCAAAGATAAATCAATGACAAATATAACAAAAATCAACGACAAAAAAAATCAACGACATCTACGACTCACCTCACGATCCTCGGGGGTCATTGCCTCCACAAGCAGGTCTGTATTTTTACGGGCCCATGTCCACTGGTTGTGCGTGAAGAAATCTAAACTCGTCATTGTTTGATGTAGTTTATTGTAGATATTAACCATCTGCGGTTTTTGACCCATTATCAGCAACATCATGTCTGTTAGGTATGCTGGGATCATATGGCTTGCAAATACCCAGAAGTCATTTAATATTCTATTTTTCCGAATGTGGCACTTGGGCCGCCGAAAAGCAGACTCGAGTGGAATGCGTGTGAAGAAGTTGGCGACCACTGGATCTGAAGTAAAATACTTTAGATAAAAATGTGAAGTACAAACTCCCTTGCCAAACTCTTTGAACGTGTTTGCAACGTACAGAAAACATTCATTCACATCAATAATGACCAGATAGAGAAAGCAACAAACACAGTGGAAATTGTGTCAGACTGCGACTGTTCAAATAACTGAAATGTTAAGTAATCGCAAAAATGAGTTCTGTACCTAACACATCCATATTTAGGATTTTGGTCGCACGGAATCACCTAAGAAGTTTCTTCAATGCATTCAGTCATTCCTGTTGTTCTGCATTGTTAAAATCGGTTTCAGAATTCACTTCACACTGCGAACTTGCTCTCAACCACCAGCGCGTTAGTTAAATCCTACATTTCAGATTATTGCAAACACAACAGTCACTTCTTACCTAATTCGCCCCACTTCATTGGGTTCGTATTGCCTGATGTTACTTGATAGATCTGTGCGTTCTTTTCTGGTTTGTGCACTGCTGTGTACCATGCCGCAGATATCATTGTATTCACAGGTATGTCAACTGGTATTAAATCTGCTACAACATTGGGATCTAGCTTAATAGATCTCAAGATTCCCTTTCCAACCTGTAAAAATCGGATTCAAGCTGTTACAATCGTGTACGACTTGTGCAAAACATATTTTTATCGCCCGCGTACGAAGTACGAGGAAAGGTAATGTTTTCAGTTTGTTTGTCTGTCCACGGGGGGAGGGGGGTACCCCATTGTCTCTGGTCCTTTCTGGGGGTACCCCCTGGTCTCTGGTACCTCATCCTTTCATGGGGGGAAAATCAGGCCTGTAGCCAGGGGAGGTACCCCAGTCAGGCCTGTAGTCAGGGGGTACCCCTGGACAGGACAGGGGTACCCCACACTCCCAGGACTTTCTTGTCTCAAATACATGTGTGAAACGGTTACTTACAGCGAGGTACAGTCCGCTAGGTCCATTATAATTATCGATCCAACCCTAGAATAGCAGAATAAAGTCAGTTCGTTAATAAGTTTTACATTTAGAGCGACATCTGTGTAGTTTTCTTTCAACCAACATGACCATTTAAATCCTTACAGGGACAGGTTCCTTCCAAACAGCGGTAACTATTGATGGTCGAACTATGCAAACTGGTAAATCCATGGCTTCGTTGACAAGCATGCTCTCAGCAAGATGTTTCGTATGCGTGTAAGTGTTTGGTTTCTTGCCTATTATCCTTGGTGTGATCAGTGACAGCATATCATCATCCATCCACCTGCACAAGCATACATAATCATAATTTTTCGGCTAAATATTTGAATGTTTCCCGATTTATTTGTGTTATGTACATATTTTTTGCGAACTGATTTACCCTAAATAGCCACCCCAAAATGAAAAGCGTTATCAACACTTATGCTAAAAAAGAAAATAAAGCATCAGCGACAACAACTGATTGTACAGGTCAGAATGCTACTCACTCCAAAGCATCGATTAATTTCTGAGGTTCTAGCGAAGGGGGATAAATGACTTCTTCTATTGCTTCTCTTCTGTCACAGTTAGCATATGCAGTGCTTACGTGTACAAAAACCTAAAAAGTAGCTTGGGTTAGTTGACATGACAGAAAAGCATACCAAAAACATGTCTTTGTGCGCCGTTAAATGTCTGTCTCAGGGTGCATTATACTAAGCCAAAGTATAATTTGTGAAATTTAACCTTACAGAACGTTACATCGTTGTCTTGTGTTTTTGTTCTAAAATGTGTTACTAAATAATGCTTAATTCAGACTAGGAGTATCTGATTACTATTACTATCATGTAACAAAGAGTTTTAAAACTACACTTGTTTGAGGCACTATTGTTGAAGACGTAAGCAAATAAGGCACAAATATAGAACTAAAAATAAGACAAGATTTTACTATTACCCAGACATACCGTTTTATGATAACGTGATCACATTTTTCTTTTCTTTAATTAATTAACCTTGTTCTTTACCTTGTTTGGGGCATCATGCATCAAGATGTACAACCGTTAGGTTTACGATGTACCCTCTCTCGTACATTTGTAGTTGACAGAGATTTACTTTTTATATGTTGTGTTACGAGTGTATACGAGAGAAAATAATAATTATTATTATAATTATTTTTGGTCATTGCTCCCACTCAACATAAATAGTACATTTTGCCCAAACGTAGATTTAAATGTTATTTACACTGAACGAAAGCGAACACCACAGAATCGTTGTTTTCTGATTAGTGAGAAGAAAATAAAGCAGGGTACCCCTGTGCTACTTATACTGAGTAGCGACAAAGATGAAGGACCCATGGATCTACAAGCCAAAGCATAAGCCCTGCTTATCATGTTGATGTTCACGGTTATTGGCTTCGCAGGCAAGGCTTTCAAGAGATTACTTACCTGTAAATGTTTGAAACATCGGCAAAGGGTAATCATTTTCCTTACCCCAAGAACATTCAGTTCTACCGCCAACCTGCCAATAAAAGATGGGAAAATAAACGTGTCATTTGTGATACTCTGTTTTTCTTTCTCTTCAAATCACAAGGGAGGGTTAAGGTAGAACTTTTTTCATTGCCGTAATACTAATTCCCGTGAAGTGCCACAATTATTTTTAAATACAAGACAGTCTTCCTGTTTGAACACAAGCGGTATACCGCTCGCGCCGCACAACCATCCTGCCCCTGTCGGGGGGCGGGGGGGTGGGGAAAGGGGAGAGACTGTACCCGTGTCATGGGTGGGGGAGCGGGGGGGGGGGGAAAAAGGTCA
>JBCAUG010005949.1:0-11348 GCA_038406175.1 Haplosyllis leylae | reverse complement strand
CCCCCCCGTGCTGGGACCAAGTACCACCCCCCCCCCGGCTGGGACTGAGTACCCCTTCCTGGCTGGATTTGAGTACCCCCCCCCCCCCCTGTGAGCTGACAAACATGACTCAAACTTGCGTGAACGCACAACCGTCCTGGTTCTGTGAGTAAAGTTGGGGGTACCTCCTCTCCTAGGTTGTCCTGGGACAGGACTTTGGACAGGACCAGTGAATGCGGGCAGTAATAAAGCATATTTGTACGTACACCTTTTGCTGCAAAAATTATCTTATTCTTGTGTATTGTCATGTAAACAAACACTCTGGTGCTCTTGATAATGTTGATCCACTGCTATGTCAATAACATTAGCAACACGAAATCCTCCTGCTGGAAACCGCACGAGGCGTACCGCCCGCGGCGTAACCTGTCCCGGGGGGGGTGGGGGAGGGTACCCCAACCTGACCTGGCTAGGGTGGGGGGGTACCCCAACCTGACCTGGCTGGGGAGGGAAGGGGGTATCCCAACCTGACATGGCTGGGGGGGACCTGGCATGACCCATCCTGGGTATCCCCTCTGCCTGGGACTGGGGTACCTGCCTGGGACTGGGGAAAGGACATGGGGCGAGTGGAAGAATTATGGGATTGAGATGGGGTAACCCCCCCCCCCCGGTGTGAATTGAAAACATTACCCCCCCCCCCCCGTCACACTACGATGATCGCCAATTCAGTTGTCCAATATCCGGACCCTATTCACGATGTCATTTTGTTCACAAACACCGCAATACCAACGATATACATTCATTGTAGATCTTTAATTAGTAAACCTAGTTTATGCTGGCAGTGATTTCAGCCAAACGATCTCTTGTTCCAAATCGTGGATACGTGTCTGAATCCAACTGATCCAAAAACCGATACAAATGATTCATAATGAACGGTAGGTGGGGATCACAAAAGTATGGATAGTACTTCCCCCCACATCGAGTAGGATGTCGGATCACCATAAATGGTACCGGTAGATTTAGATCTAGGTCTAGATTCTATTTGTTAATCTATTTGCACCTGTTATGACCTGTAGTTTTCTGTTCCCAATGACTCCTACATTACAAATTTAAATATTTGCTTACCTCTCCTGCTCATATAGATCGGCTGGAGTTAAAATATAGACCTGGTTAGTCTCGTGTCACTTCTAACTAAATTAGGCACATTCCCTTGCTCTTCGAGCTCTTGTTTCGTGTTTGTACACTGAACCTTGGTGTTCGTTGAAGCGAGTCAATTCATGCGAAACTTCACGGCTAATGATTTTTTAAGACTCTGACCTGCTTAACATTGATTTGCAAAACAGGTGTGCTCTACTTTCATACTTAACAACTTGACATTAGAAATTGATCGCATTATTTACAGAGTCACAGCGCTATTCACTGGACCGGCTGCTTCATGAGTAGCGCTGTTAAAAAATAACTGCGGACAAGCTATTTCCCACGTGGGTACTGGTGACGTTCACATGAAACTGACGAAAATGACGCAATGACGTTGGACACTGTTACCATCACGGCAGTTTAATGTTGTCGTTTTCGTTTATATTTCTAAAGAACTGTTCACACTGACTGCTGCAGCGGCAACGGAAACTTAAATATTTTTTCCGTCAAGAATGGGTTGTATTGGTCTCTATGGAGGTGTTCACATGGAGACCCGCGGCAATGGCAATACAATCCATTCTTTCCGTTGCCGTTGCCGCAGTTAGTGTGAACGAGCCTTAAAACGTATTGATTTTTGGTCCTTCAAAACAGCATAGTTTTAATCAAAATAGAAAAACTTAAGAATTTTATCTTAGCTTGCAAATAACCAGGCTAAAAACGCTGTTAATTTACCCTATCCTTTTTTACAACTATCAGTGGCGGATCCAGGATTTCCCAACCTATTTTTTGGCCAATTTTTTTCTGAAAACTGCAGGAAATTAAAGAATCGAACACAGAGGGGCGCGCGTCCCTGCCCCCCCCCCCCGACCCGCCAATGGCGTGTCGAATGGCTAGAAATTATGATAAGTGGGCCTTTCCAGCTTTAGCTACATAAATGTTGAACTTTTGAGCAAGACGAGTCACATTGGTCAACTGTCTGCTATTCGACTAGTTTAGAGGGGTAAAAATCCCCATCTTTTTTATGGCTGATCCATGAGGACTCCCGCGGACGATTTTTTCTTTAATTTCTTGAGTTTTTTCAGAAAATTTAAGAAATGTTTCCAGTCGGCTCCCCTCTGGGGGTGGGGCTTTCTCCTACGAGAAGTTCTGGATCTGTCCCTGCTTTACCATGCTCATAACATGGAGAGACTTTATTAGAATCCCCGATCACTTCACTCGATCAAGTGGCGGAAGCAATATTTCCAGTAGAAGGGTACCAAACCCATGCAGGGTAGGATGAAATATTTTAGGACATTTCTTCCACAAATAAATCCATTAAACTCAAAGAAACTTTAACGTACTTCTTTCTAAAAAAGCATGCGATGTTGTAACTCTATTTTTTTTAAAATTATTCCCAGAATAAAACATACATTTCCCACTCACTGTAAGTGACTGTGTATCAAATTGAAAAAATAATTTCGTGGTCATTTTGTCACTTTAAAGTTTATTTAACGTTATAAAATGAAGAAAAACGGATGCTTTCACAGAGTGATACCTGTCCTCAAAATGAGACCCATGAACTCCTGCGTCGAGGAAAAGGACACAAAAAGATATTTAATTTGGGTAATTACCTTACACCAAGAGAATCCACTTTGTAAGTGAATCAACATGTCAACAATACATAATTTTCTATTTATTTCTAATTGCCAAAAGGAACTGGTGTCAAGGACAAAAAAATCCTCTCATTTTGAAATCGAAGTGCGAAAGGGGACATTGGTTAAAATTCAAGACACACGAGCTCTTTAGTTAAATTTCAAGACCGGTAGAGGTTTTTCGAAACTCCCGAAGTTGGCATTATTGTTATTTTCGTATTGGGTAATTTTGAGAATAAATTAGCAATACTAATCAGTGACATAATTTTCAATTCAGTGCTCTATTGAAAAATCTAGATATGTATCCAAATTTATTTGATAAGCAACATCCTGCAAATTATTTGCATTAAAAGTTGTACAGAAATGGCAATAATGCCAACTTCGGGTGTTTCGAAAAAACCAGGGTGTTTCTGTTCTGTTACAACTGTACTGTGATGAAGAGATTAGACAATATTTGAAAGTTTGTACTAATATCAGCTATTTAATTTCTTGTGGTGGTAGTTGTTTTATTTTCGTCACTTTGCTGAGCAAAGGAGGTAAGCTCGCGAGCCAAGACCCTGACAAAGTACAGTGTAGTGGAGTCTGAAAGTTCAACAAATACTATATCTTGATTGGTTAGATGTGGGATTTTTTTTTCCAAAAGCGCTGATTTTGTACAGCATTTGTTACTTCCAGAAGAAAACACATAAGTCCTTCCTGTGTTTAATGAATAATATTTGAACACTTGAAAACAGGAGTGCGCAGACAGTCAAAATCACCGTGGGTGTAATGGCGCGTTCACACAGCACTGAACCGGGACTGGGACAGGGACAGGGAACAGGACTGCCACAATAGGAGACAATGGGTCTGGTCCGATTCCAGGTCTTGGTGCAGTATGAACAGTTCTACATAATATATACAAACCCATTTTTTCCTGGTCCCTGTCCCTGCTCCGGTTCCGTGCAGTGTGAACGTGCCATTAAAACATCGTCTCATTTACAAAACTCATTAGATTCTATCTAGGCTTGCTTTGTAAATTACTGTTTCTTGAAATTGCGTAGGTGCTGAAACTACATCAAAGTAGATCTGAAGAGATTTACAGCTGCTTCAAGTTCTTAACTATTTTAAAATATTCCAAATAGGGGATCTGACATGGAACTGGGTCCTTAAGGCCCGTTCACATCGAGCGAAAGAGAAAGTGAAATTTTTCTTTGATGTTTCTCTCTTATCTTTGACCTTTTGTATTGTTCCTATATGGATCTTTTTTTTGCTTTCACTTCCACGTTCGCTTGGTGTGGATAGGCCCTTATACTTATCATCTCGACACAAAAAGTCAAATAGTACTGTCAGTGGCCGATTCAGGATTTATCAGACGACTTATGTGAACGGCGGCAAGAGGCCCAGAGCGGATGTCAAATACTTTTTGACTATTTTTCCGAAAAAAATGGAAGATGGATGCATCTACGAGTGTCAGATCCTGGATTCACCAGTGAACATGCAACGATGAACATTGGCGGATCTGAAGGGGACGCCAGGCACGCGCGCCCCCTCTGGGTCCAATTTCTTTAATTTTCATGCAGTTTTCTGGGGAAATTTGGCCAAATAACGGGTTGGCGTGACCTTGGGGGTTGGCGCCCCCACCCGTCTGGAAAATCCTAGATCCGCCACTGATGAAAGCACTACAAGTTCGCTGTTTATTCATTATGGAATCGGATCCTTAAACTGGATGTTTCCATCCGTACTTAACTGATCCAGACAAGCATGTTTGTTCACCTGTTCCCGACATTTGTTAAAAAACCCAGGATTACTGTAATCATCTCCACCCCTGGCTCTTCTGAGCACCTCAGAGTGCTCCAGATGTCTGTAGATATTGTCTTTGTACTGTTTCAGTAATTCGAGACCAGGATTCGAGGTCCTGGTTTCAAACCAGGCGCCATCGAACTTCACTCTTGTTCGAAAAGTGTTGTTTAATCTCTCGCGCGCTTCTTTGTAATCCGCCGCCCCGCCCATCTCTACCTTCCAACCGGAATTAGGAGTAATCCACAGAGTTTCAATGCTGTGGCCTTCTGGTGGAACCGGTACCGAGATAAGCCCGTGCTTCTTCAGCATTGCATAGAGGTTGCTCTTTGCCGTTTTATTTGGCATCACGAAGTTGAGGTCGGCGTCTCGTTCCCATGCTAACACACCCCCGAATTTTGCAGCACCTGAAAATGTTCAAATATATCAATGATTAGTGCAATAATTTTAGCAGGGAAAGTTGTTCTCATTTGTCTGACTATACCAGGTAAATTAGACGAAGAGATCTGAAGCGGTAACAAAATACAAGAAAGTCCTCCTGGGTGACCGCAAGAGGCGTACTGCCCGCAGCTTAGCATCACTCACTCTCGTGTCTTGGGAGGGGGTAACCCTGTCCTGTCACAGGAGGTACTCCCTGTCCTGTCCGGGGGGGGGGTCCCTGGGCCCCCGGTCCTGTCAAGGCAGATACATCCTATCCTGTCTGGGTCTTGGCTGGGATACCCCCCTCTAGCAGAACCTGGGACATGACTTTGGACAGGACCAGTTACTAGAGGGTACCCCCTGGAAAGGACCCCGGACCTGAGGCTGGGGTCCCCCCTCCCCGCCCCCATTGGCAGACACACAACCGTGAAAACAGTACTTTCCCGTCGCACTACGTATGCGGGCGGTAAAAAATTCTCCCTTTGGTAGGACATCTTTGTTACGACCACGCGGAATTTATGGGAATTGTCGAAAATAACAACAGAAACCACCCATCTGATGTTGAAATATTTGCCGTGTCTGTGTTTTGCGTTCTTCTCAAAAATGATATTTACGATTATGTTCAACAGTCCAACAGTTTCTACTCCAATAAAAGACTTTAAATAATAATTATTATCATTTGGATCTTTTATCTCATATGCATTTCATCAAAAGGTAATCAGAATTTTAAAACGCAGGTCGCAAATTTGCAGAACACAGACACAGCAAATATCCAACCTCATCCATCTATAGTCTAGAGGTGAAAGCGCCAACCATTTTTTCCCGAAATTTTCCAAAAAAAAACAATCCATATTAAAATCTTTAAGTTTTAGTCCGTGGGGGTGTCCCCAAAAATGTGCCAATTGACTACACTCGCAGAGCTTAAACCTTATGATGTATCGAGCCAGCGCTGTGGATGGCCGCAAGTTCCACCATTTGTCCTCGTTCAGGTGTAATGTGAAAGCTTTCACACAATTTCATACAATCCATAATTTGCCCGGTCTCTGTCAGGGTCATCGGTCCGCCACCATGAATACACCACAAGTGTGATCCCTTACACAGTGGGTGAAATTGTTAAATACTGCGCTCGTAAAAGAGATGAAGTTCACGTAGCACTTAAATCAGTGGTCAAAAACTGCATGAAAATGAACGAAATTGGAGGGGGAGCGTACGTCCCTAGTGCCCCGCCCCCCCCCCTTAGATCCGCCAATGTGAACCGCCAAGTGAATGAGAGAGATTTAGCTAACTGAAAGAACGACATAACAAGAAAGACGAGAAGAAACAAAATAAAACAAATATCATCGTACCAAATACACCACCCTCCGTGATGAAACCGACGCCACCAAGTTCTTCACAAAGTTTGTAGAAAAGTTTCATCCAATGAGATAAAATCTCCAGATCGCATGGGGACTTCATTTTCCCCACTTCATGTTTGTGAACAGTTTGACCTAATTCATCACAACTGTAAGACACACTGGATCCATCTGGATGTTTGATCCTGTTAATAAATTGTTCTTTTGCAAAAGGAAACCATCCAGATTTGGTTGGAAACTGTTTTGAAGCCTCATTAATTTCAAACATAACATCTGGGCACACTGCAGAAGTGTACTTGTGTTGAGCATTCAATCTGAAGAAGAAGTCATGGAACACTAGTTGTTGTGTCATGGTCTCAGAAAATGGATGTGAAACTAAAAATTGCTTTTCTGCCAGAAATGGTCCCCAGAAATAATCACAATACAGGCAACTTTCCTCTGATTTATGATATCCTGATTGGTGAAAAATACTGTAGTTATGATGCAACATTTGGAAACAGTTCAAATCCCAATGACCCTTTTCTACTGTTCTAGTAGCCCCACCAATGACTGGACTTCCCAAAAGGGGTACTACCTCCAATAATCGTGTTATATTTTCTTGTCCTGTGTACATGGCCATATCTCGAGCTATTAAAACAAAAGGTGTTTTAACCTGCTGCACCAGTTTATTCCACACATGTCCGTCAGTCCATTTCTTCTCAGTTTGAATAAACTCCATCAATCTATTGTTGCCCGTGGATACCACACTTCTATGTTGTGCAGCAACAACAATGCTGTAGTTAAATTTCGGACCAGTAGAAATTATCTTCCGTAATAACGCCTGTGATTCTTGTTCATCGTAAGAGTGCAAGTTCACCGCAAAGGAGACCAATGAGGAAGAATCAGTATTTTTTGGCCTTGCTTGTTCTTGCATCATGTTTTGTTTGGTAGTCTCTTCTATTTGATATCTGTTGTAAACCTTTCTTCGGTGACTAACGTTCGGAATGATGATGTTGTCTTTGGTGTTGACATTGAGGATGTTGAGGGTGTCATCAATGTCCTGGGTGAGGTTTTTGTCATTACTGGCAATTTCTTTCACTCGTTTAAGAACCGACTTCAATCTGAGAATATCTTGTTCATCCAGATGACCCACTTCACTGCAGTCCTGAAAGCATGAATAGAGTACAGACATTTCTCAGATTTTTTTTTATAAGTTTTAAGTGGAATTCAAATATAGAATCGACAGATTATGCATAACAGTGATATTTTTGGCCATTCTTGCAGCTCGAAGTCTAATAAATGTTTACAAATGTATTCGATTTCTGTTGTCAGTTACTGACAAAATTTAGGCATCAATGAACTTGAATTTCGGCCGTAATTTCAACATTCTCACTTTCTTCAGTTCGTTTTTTAAGCAGAAAATAAAAAACATTCTTACCTCTTGAAGTTCAGGCCCTGGACAAAAGATTTGTTCAAGACTCAGTCTGGAAAAGAACAATAGTTTTTTTTAATGATCGCAAGGCATGCAAACCAATTACATCCAATTGAAAATCCTTGCCTTCTTTGCACTGGAAATTAAACCTGAAGCTGATGGGACATTTAACTAAGCAATTATATTTGCTGATTTCTAGAGTGAAGTGTTCATCTGGATGAACACAAAGTGGAGGAAATCAAAAATGACAATTGTCTGTTGGTCTGTCCGTATCCAAAACCACCATCTGTGAAATTCCCAAATTAAAGCTCATATCTCATGTGGCGATCTGCTTATCTCTCCTCGCTCCATTCCAAAATCTGAATTCCCAATCCTCGATCTAATAAATGACACACGACTTAAGGTACACCCAGTTACTTTATAGTGTGACAGCAACCTTAACTATAGACTATGTCTCTTCACATAAATACTCTTAAGGACTCCCACACAAGTAGAAAAAAGACATCTAATTAGTCAAAACACACAGTAAACACAAGACAGTCCTTCTACGTGGCCACAAGAGGCATACCGCCCACGTTGTAGCAATTATCTCCTGGTGCTGTCTGGGGGCGGGGGGATACCCCGTACCGTCTCTGGTCCTGTCTGGGGGGAGTACCCCCTGGTCCAATCTAGGGGTACCCCTTCCCTTCCCCAGCCAGGACCTAGACTAGGGGTACCCCCTCCCCTCCCCATAGCCAGAACATGGAAGATGTACCCCTCAGCTTTATGGGAAGGGATCACGTCTGACATACAGACACCTGTAAAAACATTACCTTCCTGCATCTTTCGGAATGCGAGCGGCAAAAATTACACTTACCTTGCTCTCCAACCAAAATCCGCAAACGAAAATGCAGTCAATGTGTTGTGTAGCTTCGTGAGGTTAAACATCAATTCCGGAATGTATGAATAAAAATACAACATCATCAACACGATGAAAACAAGTGCTGTTCTTTTCTTATTCCTAAGTAAACCAGTTTTTCTTACAAGTGCAATCAATTTTTTCCATGACGCCATCGTTTTGCTTAACGACAAGAAGTAGGTTGACTTCATCATGCGTGCTAAGAATAAGGAGCTGGAATGTTGGTATGTCGGTCGCTGTACATTTAATTTTTAGTGGTTGTAATGAGTGAGAAGTATGCCTTCGTGTCAGTGGAGTCAAGAAAGCAATCTGGAAAAATAATTAACACATTTTACCGACAACGCACGTAGTACGAGTAAAGGAAATGTTTTCACGGGTCTTTATCTGTCCACGGGAAGGAGGGGATGGGTACCCTCTCCCCAGGTCGGTAGGGGACATGCTTCACTTCCTCTCCGGCCAGGAATGTAGGGGATTCACCATACCCCTCGCCCCACTCCAATAGCTAGGTAGATAGAGAACTCAAACCAACCCCCCCCCCACCCTACCCCCCCCCGGGGGACCATATACCAG
This sequence comes from Haplosyllis leylae, assembly GCA_038406175.1. Taxonomy (NCBI): domain Eukaryota; kingdom Metazoa; phylum Annelida; class Polychaeta; order Phyllodocida; family Syllidae; genus Haplosyllis; species Haplosyllis leylae. Next base: position 2,177 of record JBCAUG010005949.1, on the reverse strand, counting down.
GCATAAAGAACCAGAGGATAACGAGAGAAGGGGAAAAATTGGGTAGAGGGGCTCTGGTCTGTATGGATCGTATTGTTAATACGAGGCCATTCTTGTCAGAACATATATGTTCATTAGGCTTTGCGGATCCAGGAAAAAACTGAAAATATATGGCCGACTGGGAAGGGGTTGCAATGGTCGTGCCAATGGAATTGTAAACTGTATGTTTGATAGTGACAATGAAAAACCGAGCACACTTGTTATTGGCGGATTTGGCGGGGTGCATGAGACATGTTCCTCTATCTGAACCTTATATTTCATTTTCATGCGTTTTTTTGGAAAAAATGAGCAAAAATAGTTGGTCACCAGGAAAGAAAACTAAAAACACTAACTACTAAAAAAACAGCAATAAATAATTTTCAAATATCCAGGAAAAAATGGCAATACTCTCTCCGACCTAACCTGACCTGACCCGTTACTACAATAAGGACATCCTTTTTGGCACTGGCCTTAATTCACAAATGTCAGTTGACTAAACTTCCCTTACGGCCTGTTCACACTGCCCGACCGATTTTTTCTTTCCGATTCCGACTCCAATTTAATGGATTCTAAGTAATATGCAGAAAGTGGCACACTGCTCTGATTCCGATTCTGACTCCAACTCCGACTCTGACTCCGACTCCGACACCGATAATATGCAGATTGGGTGCTGTACCCATTTTTGTCACCGATATCTGAGCAATAATATGCAGATCAATGGGTTTTTCTTTCATTTCAACTGTAAATATTTGTGTTTTGTTATTTTCTGGAAATAAATGTCGTCTGCAAAGTTACGAAAATGCCTGTTTTGAGTAAGTTTCTCAGTATTAGAGAGCGGAGATACAGGGAAAAGAAAAAAATTAGACTGGCAATAATGTATATGATGATGGAGATGTTAGATCCAGTACGGGAAATGTGGATTCAAGATAGAGTCTCAAAAGGAGAATTCTACAGGTTGTACCTAGACCAAAGACATTTTCTTCCAGAACTACTGCATGAGTACCTTTCAATTTGATGATATTCTTTATAAAATTGCTCCTTGGATAATGAAGCAAGACACAAATTTCCAGAAAGCCATCACTCCTGAGGAAAAGCTATACATTACACTGAGGTACATTCCGAATATTATATATATATATTCCGATTATTATAAAGACAAAGAATATTTTAATGCTAGATGTTTATTGTTAAACATACATAATATGCAGAAAGCAAGGGGACACTGGGTGCTTTTACTGGTTGTGTTTTTCGGACCCTTCTTTCTAGCACACAAATGAACATCTTAAAAAAATAATATGCAGAAAGCAAGGGGATACTAGGTGCTTTACTGGTTGTGTTTTTTGGACCCTTCTTTCTAACAAATTCTTAACACAGTTTGACTTTACATTAGCCTGTACAACACTGTCTTATGCTGCAATAAAAGAAGTGAAAAGGTTCGCAAATAATATGCCGAATGAAGCGTTTCTATGTAGGACGACCAAGAGCGCAAATAATATGCGGAACAAACTGTCCGTGACAATAATGCAAGTAATATGCTGAACAAAATCACTTTTTATCTTTCTTTAGTTTCCTGCAAGAGGTACATTCCTTCCCATGGTTATATTTGCCACCTAGCCAAGGGTACCTTTACCATGTTTGCCTCTTATATGCTGTTTCAAATGAGCCTCATCGATGCAATCTTGTCCACAAACAGTTCCATCTTCACAACTCACATAAAACATCTTGCAAAGTGTGTGATTTCATGTGTAATCTCATTGCACGTTTTGATGGATATGACTTGTCACAACCGTTCACTTCACAGGCTATCAGTTCCTCACCCATATGGGTCTTGTAATGTTTGTCAAGTTCATGTGAAAACATAAATCCGGCATCACATTCATTGCATGGAAAAAGTTTTTTTTTTCCTGTGGTACAAACTGTGTTTGATGAGACCTGGATGCGTAGAGTAATCCTTGTCACATTTAGAACATTTGAAACGATAATTAGGGTGTGTCGTCTTGATGTGCTGCAAGAGAGCTGCTTTGCTCCCTTTTTTCTCTGTGCACTTTCCAACAATACATGTTAATATACGAACAGGTTGTTCCATTTTTAGCAGAGCTGTTGTAAACAGCTTTGCTCTTTAAATGGGAAATATTTTTTGGTGAAATCTCACGATTTCT
>JBCAUG010005938.1:0-11349 GCA_038406175.1 Haplosyllis leylae | reverse complement strand
ACCTAAAGCACAGATACAGGTAAATTAAAACACATAATCAGATAGGGCGCGACACAATTCTGATAAGAATTCTTGTTGTTTTGTCCCTACGAGATTGTACTGAAAGAAAAGAAAAAGATAATATTTCTAATTTTAAGGTGACATATGGCAGGCGGTTGGGTTGGCCCAAAGTCAAACATTTTGCAAGAACAAAAAGACAGAACATGGATGCCAACATGGCTCGTACGCTTGAAAATTATGTCGGAAAAATTGAACGGACTTTGTAGTTTCAAGTCGGAAACGGTTAAATTGAATTAGAAAGTCTTATTTACTCGAGTTCGACACTAAGCTCTTCAGTAAGTCTACCTCATGAGTGAAAGATAATTAAAATGAATGCTCCCCGCCATGGGAGGGCCGACAGACTCTTAAAAATTGACTCAGTAAAACGACAGCTCCCCACGGAGGGAACATCTTCACAGATCTGAACCAAATGTACCAGCTATTTGTTGAGCACCTTCGGTGTAATTTTTATACAGAAAAGATTATCTTGAGAAAAGTATAATCCTTGCTTGAAGCCAAATCAGTGACAGTGTCGTTCTTTGGAACTACTTAATGATATCTGAAAAGGTATTGAAAAGATGTAGCAGCATTTGGCATAAATTCAATTAAATTTAAGTGGTTTGGGTTTGACTAACAATTGACTCAAAGGTAACAGAAATGATGCAACGGGGGCAACCCTCCGAATGATTAGAATTCTCTGTGTCTCTGGAGAATTGGTTGACATGGGGCTTTATAAATTAAAAGTAAAAAGATGGCACTTTCTTTTCACAAAAACGCACACAAAGCTCCCGCCAGTTTAAAGTGAAGTTGCGACATTTTTACACTACAAATTTTCCCTTTTAGATTTCAAGCGATATTTTTTACACCGCCAATTATAAGCTTCTTGAATTGAATTGAATTTTACAGCTGAATTGAATTTTACAGCGACAAGGAAATACCGTAGAATTAGTTGAACTATCTTCTTCATGTTTGGAATTTTTTTATCTTTTGTAGCGAATGGAAGCAACTCGATTCCACCGTGGGAGAAAATGGACGGAATATTTGATCCAGAAGGAGGATGTAAGTTCCCATTTAATAAAGTAATGTTGAACAGATTTTCCGAAAATTCCAAAATTTGGATTTACGTGTCTTTTTGACCAGCAGATGGCAGTCAATCATTGAAATGGTACAACGTAACCTTCAATAGTCTGTCGAGTATCGAAGGCGATTCATTCATACATTCATTCATTCATTCATTTTGCAGCTCCTCACTTCCAGAAGAAGGAACAGATGACGCCACTAGTTCAGCGTCCCATTGGTTCCGTCGTGCGTCTCAGGTGTAAAGCGTCTGGACGCCCGAAACCAGACATCATTTGGTTCAAAGATGGATCTGTAAGTATACCATACAATGTATCACACTTACTTTTTCACTATCTGGAGTAAATTAGCAAGAGAATTATAAAATACTGAAGAAATATTCATTTCAATACTCAATGTAATTTTTCATCTTTTAAAACCATGGTTTTATTTTCAGGTGTTCACAGAGGGCACCACTGGATTGTCCCCTGAACATAAATGGTCGATCACGCTGGAGGACCTGCAGACTGAGGACAGTGGTAAATACATGTGTAAAGTATTCAACCGTCACGGCTCCATTAACTACACCTACACACTGGAGGTCAAAAGTACGTATCAGAATTCTTGTCCATTGTTAGTCAAAATACAAAAAGAAAAATTCTTGTCCAAAAATACAATGTGAAGTTGGCAAAATGATAATTGGCATTTCGTGAAACCTATTTTGAGTGGTCACTTTGCTGTTAACTTTACAAAGCTGCATTTAATTTATATTTTGAATTAAAGACAGACCAATATATATTAACTGTAATAAACTGGTTGAGTAGGATGTTTGCAGCACAACCAATATTTATGTGGTAGGGTACAAAAACACTGAATTTGTGTTCACGTAATGGTTTCAAGTTAATGTTTTTGAGAGTTAAGTATTCTGAAGTTTAGATTGTGTCAAAGGTGTAATCGCTAAATTTGTTTCCTTATGTGGGATACGGTTGAAAAAACAAAAACAAAAAGCTTTTCTGACTGATTCGTGTGTCTGGGATTTTCTCTTGGACATGAAGTGTTAAACTTCAATTAACCGAGATTTTGCACCCACACCGTTAAAAGTCAAAGCGTATCACCAGCTTTTTTAATTTTGAGACTAATATTTTGAGCCTTTTGGCGCTATCTTCACCCCTACAGATGGCGTTGCGAGCAAACCGGAAATAATCGAACCTCATCCCCTTAACACCACGGTTGCCTATGGAGACAGCGCAATGTTCCAGTGTCGTGTCAGCAGCGACACTCAGCCCACTATACAGGTAACACGATAAAACCACCGTGGTTATGTACGATAGAACCATGGTTGTATGTGGTGGGTCAGCTGATTGGCTGATTATTAGATGCTGGTGGTGCTTGGTTGGTGTCTCAACAGCAACGACGATGATGACAACAACAACAACTATTGCGATGGATTTGCATTGTTTAACAATACACGCAAATTTTCATCTCTCTTACCGCCTGAAACTTACCAAAACTTACCTGGGTGCAGATGAAAGTTTGTGTACAGCTTGGAAAGATATGTGAATCAGTGTTGTGCAAAAATTAGTAATCAAACACATTTTGTTAAAATAATTATAAATAATGGTAAATTTATTTATGGCATTTTATTAAGCAAAAAATATGTTTAACCCAATTTATTTGCAATCAAATTATGCTGATTTGCATGTATTTTCCGCTGCTCAATGTGTAACCCTACTCACTCACGCATTGCGTCACGCAACAGCAGAAACAACCACAGCAACAACAGCGGCAACCGAAGGAGCAACAGAAGTCAACAACAACCACCACCAAAGAGCGCACGCGTTGGAAGTAGATGTTGTTTACTTTAGTTGCCATGGCATCATGTGATTAACCACTCGTTGCTAACCACCATTGATTGTTTACAGATCGTTTAAAACCGGAACTCTTGACTCCGCACCCCCAGAATCAAACAGTAGAGTATGGGCGCACGGCAACGTTTCAGTGCAAAATAAAGAGTGCAGCTCAGCCACACATACAGGTAGCCCCAGGCATTAAGAGCAAACAAAAATATAAAACCATGGTTTTATTTTAAAACCACTCTTAAAACCACCGACTACTCAATGCTGCTTTTCCTCTGCTGCCACAAATATACACATTCTTCTCGTTCATTGGCTGTTACTATGGCTACTGTGCACTTTACCATGGTTACTGTTGGTTACCTAGGTTACAATTTGGTTACATTTGATAGAAATACCATTCGTTACCTTGACAACCTGGATTTTCGCACTTCCTGTAGAATTTTACGTATTGTCAAATGCCTGCTTTGAATATTTCGTAAACCTCTTCCTTCAGTGTTCCCAATTGTGATCTCAAGCACCAATCATTACCAGTATTTAAATAGTATTGCACTTTACTAGTATCCGCATAGTTTTGTACCCTTTTCAGAATATGTTACGTGTACCATATACAGTAGTCCGTTTACACTGTGCGTCAGCGTAAACATTCATCAGCACTGCGACAACGCTTACATCACTTCAGTTAAAATATTCCACAATGATTTGCTCCAAAATTGGGCTGCAGCTCCAAAAATTATTCTAGAGCGTCAGCACTGACGCAGCGTCGATGCTGACGCTTGGTGTAAACGGACCCTTAACCACCACTGACTCACTGCATACTAACATTTGTGTACTCGATAAATATATTGTCTTACGAAGCATTTGCTAGAATTTGTTCAATGCAATTTGTTCAATGATTATTCAAAGTAATCAGTGATGCAACAAACTGCATTTTAAAATGTAAGAACAAGTGGTAATTATTTTTTCAGCAATATGCTGTAATTGCAAAAAGCACAAGTATACTTTCTTTCTAAACGGTCAAATGTTTTCAATCCAATTAATATGTTTGTCTCTTTTGCAGTGGTTGAAGCGAGTTGATAACGAAGTTGACGCACGAAACAAAAACCAAACCATCAAGATTAAGGGTCAGGAATTCATCGTTCTACAAACCAGTCAGGTACAACACCTTCAATATAAGACCACCTGCGCGTTGGCCCTGCGCGTTGAAACTACTCGCTTTACGTCAGTGGTAGTGTAGTCGAACCTGTCTTTAAGGCTTATTTACAAATAGCGTGTGCGTCAACGTCAACTTTAACATTGTATTAATGGTGACGCAAATGCACACTCAGAGAATGGCTTCAGACCCATTCTCTGCGTCACCCATTGTCTCAATACAAAACTTTACGCAAATGTTGACGGACACGCAAAGGCACACGCTACGTGTAAACAGAGCTTTACATGCCACTGATTTCAGTGGTCACCTCAAGTGCACAGACCAAATGTTGGTAGTAGCGGATCCAACGGGTGGGTGGGTGGGGTAAGAAACATGAAATCTATCCGGCTGCCATTGGCAGTCGTCTTTCCTGTGACTTATTTTATACAGGACTGGGGGCGGGGAAGCACTACCTCCCCTGCCCCAAGCCCCCATCCCCATCCCCTCCGTTTGTCACCTGGTACTGGGCACGAAAGTGACAATACTTTGCTTTCACTGCCAGTTCAATTCAATATGGCCAAAAAAGACAGGATTCGACTGTTCAGAAAAAATATCCCAACAGTAACTGTAAAAGCTTAGCCTCAACTATGCTTGGAGAATTTTTTTAAAAAATATTTCTGTACCAATTTTAAAGTTTAAAAGCGCTGGTGGCTATTTTTCTAGATGGAGTCAGTTAGAATAACGCCAATAAACAGCAACAAAAACAATTCCGAGGTACAAAAACCTAGGTTAACATGAGTAAAAACAAGGCCTGGCTTGGATATAATGAGATCCTCCACTCTCCAAATCAATGCAAACCATCACACAAACAAATCAAAATCTATTTATTAGAACTATGACTTTTAACTGTAAGATGATAGATTTTAAGAAAAAACCAAAATTTACGATTTTCCAGACACACACGCACTCCTTAAAACTGATTGCACTCTCTCTTCAACTTCCCAATTTTTCTGTTCTTCACCCCCTTCACCTTCAGAGCGCACATTTGTAAATCTATGAAAAAGTATAAAATAGAATTTTGCACAAGAATTTGTAAGTATTTACTTAGCATGTATTTCACCTCTCAACGCAATGTCTCCAATTGAGGTGCAACATTTGAAGGTTTAAAAAAAATTTGAGTGGCACACACGCCATCTTCTCTTCAGTGAAAAGTATTCTGTACCTTGAATTTAATTTGTGTTTCATTTCTTTTGATTGGCCTTTTGTATTTTTCAGGTGTGGCCGAGTAGTGACGGGACGCACTACCTGAACAAACTGACGCTGCACAGGGTGACGGAATACGACTCCGGGATGTACATCTGTCTGGGGATCAACTCTGTCGGGCACAGCTTCAAACCAGCATACCTCACAGTACTACCCAGTAAGTTTAACCCCCCCGCCCACCTCCCGAAATTAATCAATTCCTAGGTAATTCCAAAAAAGAAAAAAAAACCACAAGTAGCAGTTCGTAAAGCAAGGTTCTACTGAGTACGAGTGTACTTAAATGTTGATGAGGCCCATTTACACCAAACTTCAGCATCAATGCAGAGTCAATGCTACAGTGACATTAGTGATATTGGTTTCATTGAAAACAATGGAAACAAATAGAGTTAATAGTTGTTTTCAATGAGACCTTAGTCACCTATCTCGCTGACGTCACCACAACATTGAATCTCCGTTGCTGCTTGCACTTGGTGTAAACGTGACCTTAGCATATCTGTTACGCACGCTTGAGCAACCACTGGACTTTTACGATGACTGTTGTTAACGTCTCATTTTTTCATTTTTTTTTTTTAGATCCAAATAAAATCCAGACGGGGAACTACGAGTACGAGTCCCACTTGCAATCGCCATCGCTGCCTCTTATCATCGCCATTCCCGCTGTTATCATCATCATCATCGCTGCCGTCGCCATTTACGTCTTACAACGGCGTTGCAATGAAAACAAGCGCAACCAGAGACCCGTAACCACGGTGGTACCTAGGCAACACAGGATGGCGCCACCTCCACTGTCAGCTCAGGAAAAACTGTACGCGGAGCAATACACCGCGTTACAGCCCCATCACCATGTTAACATGGCGCCACCTCACAGCGTCAACGGAACGCTAAATGGTGGTGGTCACATGATGCCCAACACGCCCTCTAGGTACAATATCACACCCTATGATCTTCACTCGGACATTTCAATAGCCAAGATGGCTGCCCAGCAACAAGCCCCTGTACATAACTCTGTTTTACAGCCATTGACTCAAAATCGCCTGCACAGTCACAATCTACAGAACCAAGGACATTACTACAGCACCTACGACAATTGCTAGCAACGTCATGATATGACGTCATAAAACAATGTGACGTTGGGTTATGTATAATGACGTCAGAGATGTGATGAGACGCAATGTTGTTGCATTTTACTGCGTAAAAAAGGAGAAACAACAAAGACAATGTGACAAACAAAAGAAACACTTTTTGTCGTTTTGTTTCAATTGTGATGTTCACTGCATCTTTAAATAATAGCATTGCCTGTGACATGTGTGCATGGAAGGTGTACAGTGATCGACTGTCTGTTTGGGTCGGCAGTGGCATCCACACAGTATATTCGCTGGTATCAACTGGATATGCTTACCTCACATACCAACACACAAACACAAAACACATGTATACAAACGCACCTCAAACAAATCTTAACCGACAAGACAGGGTATCATTTGTTGAACCCAAAGGGGTATGCTGTGGTATACCCTTTGCCATGGGTACGATATTGTACGTGTATTATTATATTATTGTTACTCAAGACATACGAAGAACACTGCTATTGTTGACTCTGGATTGATGAGCTGAGGACTGATTGAGCCCAAATAAAGGGCACCAATGGAAAAAGGTATTCAAAATGGTGAAGCCAATGACGCCCACCACAAGACACTGACCATCATCTGAACCAACCACAGGTGGTTTTGCCACATTTTGAAAAATTACGCCTCTCATTGAAGGATGCGCGAGCTCAACGAAAAGCTCTGGATCCGGCAACTAGATGCTTTGCGCTGGTAATATATTTGCGAATAGATCATTTCGAGTTTCGGAGAGATGAGCCACAGCAATGGTTAAATAACACACGGCGGAAGTTGAGAGCAGCTATAGATGTATGCGATGTACAAGAAAACTAATTCACGAGGAAAAAAGTGTAAATAATAAAAATAATGAACTGACAATAGTGAAACAGAGATTTGGTGGCGATGCCTCTTTGGTGTTTACGGACATAAAAGAAAAACTTTCGAAAAAGAGTTGAACAGTCTGATTTCACTAAAACAACATGTGTTTCTGTAGTAACACATATTTGGACATCGCATAGGTTTGAGCAAATAAATTTTATCAATAGATGGCGCTTTCCATGTTCTAATCAAGTTTGTGCCGTATAGTTTATACATGTATTATAAAAAAAAACTGTGTCGTTAGTTTCTAACTATGGAAAATACTTCTACTTTCAAAATGTGAGACTCTGAAATTAACCAGAAGAGCACTAAATTATTGAAGTGTAATTTTTCTAGAGTTAAAAAGGCACGTGCAGTAATTTTGGTGAGACAACTCCGCCATTTTGTTAATGATGTATCTGTACTTCTTCGTGTAATTGTTAAATTTACAAAAATATGTAAATTTATGTAAGAACCGTTAACGTGTATCAAGACTTACAAACAAATGTATCTCCTTCAAAGGAAATAGTGCCTTTCATACAATCATCGAGCAAAATAATCATCAAACCATGGTACAGCGAGACTCCTCTTGGAAGGTCATATATTTGGGTCCTGTTGACGACTCTTGGTTACCACGAGCACCCGGCTGTACGAGTAAATTAGTTTTCTCAGAGAAAAACAATTCGAAGTACTACTTTTAACGAACATTATTTTTAACGAAATAAGCGGGACCCAGTGGACAACTTGTACATCTCACGTTGAGGAGGTTACACTGGGTCCCGCTTACAATGAGTAAAAAGATGCAAAAGAAACTGCTTGTTGAAGGTGGGTGCTCGTTGTAACCGAACTTTTTAACATTACTGTCAATGATTATGGTGCAAAGAAATCTTCTCGTTATAGCCAGGTGCTCGTTGTAACCGAACTCGTTATAAGCGGGACTCAGTGTAATTTCCCGTTTGCAGATCAGTTGTGCTCGTTATGCATCTCGTGGAGTCCGACTGTACTTCTTTCATAATCGGTTATTATTCGTACTGAACTGGTATAAATTAACTTCAAAATACACAAAAACAAAGAAAAGAGTATTGCTGCTTTCAAAATGAACTAGCCAAATCTGCAAGACTTCAAACGGTGCCAAAATGTAACCTGTTGAATAAATTTCAAAATATGCAGAATAATTAAGAACGAAATTCCGCGGTAGATCTCCTGCCAGTGTAAAATTCTGATTTGAATTGCTGTTTCGTATGTGAAGATGAGAACCATTTAATTATTTTAAAAAAAAAAATACTTCGAAAATAAAATCACAAGACTGAAATCATCGACCCATAATGCTCAAAATTGTCCAATCTCTCTAAAGTCAAGTGCTCTTTGTGTGGGTTTCATTTTTATAATCATGGTATTTTGTAAGTTTCCATGGCAACGTTTTCTAATATTTCAGAAATGAGACTGTTGATTTCGTCAACAACGTCTTGTTCACGTGGATCCAAGTTATTCAAACGTTGCCAAATTTTATTTAAAAAAATACGTGGTCGTCATGGCAACCAGTATCCAATGACGACCATAAAAACTAATTGTGTCCCATCATTTGTTACGTTAATTGCTATGTAAAGAAGCTGGATTTTTCTGTGATATTTTGTGAATAGTGTTATTATGGTAAAACCGGAATGCTTTTCATTTAAAAAAAAAGTAGTAGTTGGAGTTCCATTTCTGCTTTCAAAATGACGTACAAAAAATGTAACAATTTCTCGAAGAAAACATTTGGGATAATCACGAAATCTGAAATTGAGGTGTTGTTGCCTTGACAACAACAAACTTAACGTTTCTACTCTGGACAATCATTTTGTACCTTGTTGTTTTTATGTTACGGATGCTGCAGTTTTGCAGAAAAGTTTTGTAAGATATGAATGTTTCTGTATATAATTGTAAAATTTAAATATTATTATGAACATAGATGTAATAAAATGTTTATAGTGTTTGTGCAAAAAAGATCTGAGTTACTTTTTGTTCCCCGAAAGATGCTAAAAATGTCCTCCTGCGTCACCGCAAGAGCTCTGCTGTCCTGTCTCAGGAGGGGGGGGTACCCCATCCTCCTGTCCTGTCCTTGGGGGGAGGGTCCCCAGTCCTGGCCAGGCGCAAGAAATGTTTGTTTGGCTGCAGTTGATTTAATCTAGTTACGGTTGACTGCAGTTCTTGTATTGAAACGAAAATTTGGCGGGAGCTTGGTACCCTAACTTAACACAAGGTGGCGTGGCCTGTTTGTTAGTGCTACCATCTATTTTTAGCGAGCCATTTTAAATTATTTTGTCTGGTAAAAAATACTTTAGTAATTTGTTCAAAAGCAAAAGACAATATTCCATCTGCGAAATTAACAAGGACAATTTCAAACCCTTTAGAAACCGAAATTTAACTATCTTGGTAGATATGAAGAAAAGAGGGAAAAAAATCCCTGGAGAATCCGGGCATCGATCCCGGTACCTCTCACATGCTAAGCGAGCGCTCTACCATTTGAGCTAATTCCCCAACTGATACCTGCTTCCGGGCAAGTTAAAGATTAGAAACAAACTGGTATCTGCTGTACATAATACCCAGGTGTAGTCTTTGTTGCAGTGATTTTGGCGGGAAGCATCTCTTACACGGAGGCTGGTGTACTTGGCGGTAGGGGACGCTTCAGAGGATGGTCAGCAGTGGCGGATCTGGGGGGGGGGGAGGTATGCCCCCCTCTGGATCCAATTTATTTCATTTTCATGCAGTTTTCGGGAAAATTTTGGCAAAATAATAGGTTGGCACCACCCTGTCTGGGAAATCCTAGATCCGCCACTGGTCAGTGTGGGCCACGGGATGTTAAGTTCGTCTATTGCATTTTTACATAAACACCCGGGACTTTATGGGTCCATATTTTTATTATTAAAATTATTTTAATTTCGTCTTTATCTTTCCAGTTTAGAACTCACCGAATCTCCGAATGAAATGTCATTTCATGTCATACTACTTTGCTGGTTAAGTGATAATGGTCAAGAAGATGATTTGGAAATGATAGAAAATACAGGTTGAGCACGGTTAATTCCAACACGGTTTATTCTAAGTTCCTCTCAATTCAATTTTTTTCCACAAACTCTCATCATTTAATCTTAAAATGCACTGTAAATTCGAATTCTACCTATTTCGAAGGAAAACCTTGCCGACAAATCAGTTCGAATTAACCGTGCCCGACCTGTAAAATGAATTCAAATGGAAATTACATTCCTGTATCAAGAAGCGCAAGAAAGTAAGCGGTACGTACCTATTTGTGATCGGTCCTATTATGGGGTTCGCTAGAAGTTGAACAATAGCCTTTGAAGAGAATAGCCAACCTACTTTGCTGTTTTCATTGATAGCCTGTTCAGGTACAAATTGCGAATCTGAAAGTGGACAAGAAACGTTTTGTAGGTTACGTGGCACATGTTGTTCACAGTTAACATTGGCAGATCTGGGGGGGGGGGGCGGCCCAAAATTTCTTTATTTTCATGCAGTTTTCGGGAAAAATTGGACAAGTAATAGGTTGGCGCCCCCTCAGGGGTTGGCGCCCCTCTGGAAAATCCTGGATACACCACTGGTTAAGTATTTATTATTTTCTTTTTTTCAAATTGTTGCAACATATTTCAGAGGTGTTGGTAATACATATATATCCCCTCTCGTCAAAGAAAATCTATTTTCATTCATTTATCAAAATAATAGGCCAAAATTTTGATCAGCGGTTTGAAAGTCCCGTCGCACGACGTCTGAAAAATCCTGGTTCCACCACTTTCTTCACATTGTGTGAAATATGGCATTCAAATGGGGCCGGCCCTCCAGGATATATTTTGTTATCGTAGCAACCTCCCTCAGAGTCCTTTGTAGAACTATTAGACTTCACACACCTATAATTTTTCAGGTGCGGTACCTGGTGGTGTGGGAGGGTTTTAACAGGAGTTTTCCAGCTGATAGTTTAAAACGGAACCTCGTGGAGCATAGCACAAATTGGCAATGCCTTGTTTCGCAACTATGTGGAAACGTTACTACTTAATTACCC
>JBCAUG010005927.1:0-11349 GCA_038406175.1 Haplosyllis leylae | reverse complement strand
TCAGGATATTTTGCCTTAGTTGCATCAGAATAAATTGCTGCTTCCGAAATTCTTTGATTTCTTCTTTGCTCTGGGTCCAAGTTAATTCGATAAGGCTTGTGCCTGCATGGATAAGAATTTGTCTAAAATAGAACCCGTGACATATGCACCCTATGTATAGTAACATACATGTTATCTCAGAATTTAGAACGGTGAAGACAACTAGTATTAACATTCATTAAAGGGTGTAGTCCCTGTAAATCTTAATACCGACTCTTGGACAATGTGAGAAGGATTGCTGTAACAGTGAATCACTAAGTCGGTTATCATTAACATCAGGAAAAATCCATGTTAAATGAACAACTATGATAGACGCCATTCCAGAAGGAACTCATGCAATTACGCAAGGACGTTTATTACTGTGTTAAAAACCGTCATCTGAATAATACAGTCTAAGAGAATTGCGCATTGCAAGCTCATTAAAGGGCATAACGGCACTAATTTTCACTGCTTGTACAAATATATTTTGTCTTGTTTTGTTCTATTTATAATTTAAGGGGCAATCACCGAATTCGGTACAGTCCATCTGAGACTTGCATTGTTCCATCTCTCTTATGCTTTAATTCAGTAGATGTGTGATAACAGGAATCTCGTAATATTGTAAAAGAAAGAGAGAAAATAAATATTATTATTATTAAAACATTTTAGTGCTGATATTAAACAGCACGACAATGTCTGGGTTGGTTGAAGTTTCCGTTTTGCTATTTACTTTCACAGCAATTGATTCTGGTGGGTATTGTGTCTTCGTTGAGAGTGGGTAAATACAGTTGATTGGAAAGAGTTATCGTTAAGTAATTAAGTAATTGCATGAAAACTTCTCACGTAACTTCAAAGCTTCTCAAAGGGGATTTTGTTGAAAATAACAAAAAGATTGTGAACTTTGTATTTTTACAAAACACATGGAATAATGGTGTGAGATCTTTTTTATCAATCCCCAACGAAGTGAAGATCTCAGGAAACAAAGTATTAAACCGACTTTGTCATTTCTCTCTGGATTGTAACATGAAAATAGCACGATCATGAGGGCAACATGAAATCTATGAGAACCGAGTTTTTCCTTTTAATTATTAGATTCGTTTAATTAGATGAATTAGATGAATTCAACTGGAACCAGTCAAGCATGACTGAAGTCTATAGCAAGGTTTTCTGTGTCTCTCATTCATAGTTGACACAGTTGACTGTGGATCAGTAGATCCATGGTTCAAACTTCACAAAAGTTTCTTCAATATTACACTTTTTTGGTGTCTAATTAGATGAATTAGACGAATTTTAAATTCAATGGGTATCATTTTCTGGTTAAACTTTGATCATGTTTTTACTTTAAATGCATATCAAAATGTGTAAAAATGACTAAATATTACAATGTTTGTCTCTAAAGTGTTCAACGTTGCTTTCCTGATTTTATTTAGTCTCAAAAGCAATGCAGATATGACACCTGCTGAACTGTAATATTTCAGTTTTAGGCCATATTAAATTCAGTAATATAGCACTGAACATTTTTTTCGGAATCTTCCTTGTGAAGTGAAAATATTATTTTACGAAAAGTGAGATTGAAACCACACAAGGTGAATTTAAAATGAGCACTGAAAAAAATAGAAACTCAAAAGATTCCAGTTTAGATCTAGCGCCAGTTAACCTTTGGTGACCATTTTTGGTCAGCTAACGACTTGTCAGTCATGTTGGATTGCAGCCATTACAAGAATTCACAAAAAATTATCACTCACAGATTCAACATAGCAACTTGCAACAAAAAGAACACCACTAAGTTTGGGTTAATCTTCAACTTTGATTGTAGTTATTACCAAATACAATGGAAATGGCTGCCATGGCTCTACCATTTGTGGTTTTTGCTTATGGATAACATCAGACTTATTATCTGAAAAAAAAAACAAGTTGACATTCATAATGGCTGACAACATTATATAATAGATGATTACAAAACGTTCCATTCCCCCCATATAGCATTTCAAAGTTTTTCCAATGTTCATCTAGGGTGGATTCAATCTCATCTAGCACAGTGAGTTGTTACTTTTTTTTTCTAAAAGAAATAAAATGAGCGTATTTTCCATTCAGCAGATACGCAATCAACATATTTTTTGCTTCACAAGAACAGTGACCAAAACAATGCAAAACGATGAACCACGAGTATGCGTCAACTACTGCCTAGCAACTAGCGGTTGCTTAGCAGTAAACTTTCTGAGCTCTTTCGGAAAAAACTGTGAGTTGACATCAGGCGTTCCCAACAGCAGCAATCTGATAGATGACAATAGCTCTGACGTCTACATCACTGGTACGTAGACGTGACGTTATTGTGACTTTTTTACCTCCCGCGTACGTATTACGACGGGAAGGTAATATTTTCACTTTGTCTGTCTGTCCACTCCGATCATAAACGTAGCCAGGGGGGTCTGCCACCCTGGGGCGGTACTCAGATCATACACATAGCCGGAAGGGTCTGTCCGGAGGGGGGTTACTCAGATCAGGCCCACAGCTGGGGTGGTACTCAGTCCCACAGTTGGGAGGGGTATTCAGGCCAACAGCCGGGGGTACTCAGTCCCACAGCCTGGGGTGGGTACTCAGCTCCACAGCTGGGGGGGGGTTTATCCGAGCCAGGTCCAGCTGGGGTGGGGGTACCCAAACCAGGTCCAGCCGCGGGGGGGGGGGGTGGGTAACGGGTGGGGTATATTTTTTCATTCCTGGTGTGCCTTCGTGTCCTGCAGGTAATGATATTCAAACATATCTTCGTGTTTCTGTATCACAATATGCAGATCAAGAATATACCTTAAAATTGATGATGGAGTGTACAGGAGATGGCTTCAGCTCATGGTCAGCATTGCAGACTTTTTTCAGAAATCGAAGAGCATGTTATTTTGTCAACTTTCCTTTCAGACAAATGTGTTCGAGATCCAGGGTTTTGTCTCAATGGAGGAACATGTTAGCCAACACGGATATCGGCGAAGTGTCACTGCATCTCTGGTTACTATGGAGATCAATGTGGTAAGTGTGCCACTTCAACATAAAAAGCGGGTTGCGTTCTATGCTTTCAGGAAAGTCTCTAGATATTTGAATGCGCATGTCCTTTTCTGACTGTACTTGAAAATAGAAACTTGTCAAGGTGAAGGATCCACATGCAAAATGACGTCATGGCAGAATTCTAACAAATTCCAACCAATTACTGCAGGTACAAGTGGGCCTGCTTATTTATCAAAAAAACTGCCAAAGGGTGTAAAGAACCCCCCAGGACAAGATGTTACAAACCCTCGAAGTAACCAATCAGGTGACTCTACAGGCCACCAACAAAACACATCCTAAGTCTCAGCTGATAACAACCAAGAGGAAACATCTTTGGCCCCTTAAGCATGGGGGCATCTGAAGACTGGAGTTCGGGATGGTTTATCCCTTTTTCTCAAATCTGAAGTCAAGGTTCTCCGTGAAAGTATCCCCTTTGTTGGGAAGAGGTTAAAGTTGTCCTTCCAAAGTTCTACAAAACACCCAGAAGTTGTATTGATCAAAGGTTTTTTAGTCATTACATTATGGTCCATACATCTAATGACTGCGATGCGACTGCGATATCGCTCTGTAATCAAATACATAGATTATGCACTGTACTGTTACATACAGCATTTGCGACTGTGACTGTGACAAAATTACTTGTCGCTGGGGGATCACTCTGTGACCAATTCAAGAGCGTCGTCGCTGCGATTCTGGAGCCCATGTCACAGTCGCAGTCTAAACGCTGCATGTAAATGGGCTTTTACAATTTCCTCCATACAAGAAGATGCGATGCATTGTTGTAGACAAATATAAATGACGTATTTTATGATAACGTTCAGCGTCGGCTTTACTTCTTGGCTCCTGATTTTTGTAGAATATAAATTCAATAGATATGACAACCGAGAATGTTTGGTTGGACAGGATTTGCACATAATGGATTCCCTCTCGACGAACTATGAGGATTGTAAAGATTGGTGCATTGACAACAAAAACTGTGGAGCCTTCACAGGAGTGAATGGAAGATGCTATTTCAAAGGAGTGGCTTGCAGTTACAATACTTATTACTTTTCACAGCGGCGTCTTTTCATCAAGGAGATGGCTTGAGCAGATAAGTAAACAAGAATTGAGATCTAGACATAATCAAAGTTGATAGGAAGGTGATTGTCTTAATCATTTATCAGAAATCTTATTGTTATTTGCTGGTCATGGAAAATAATTGAAAAATAAGTATACAAAAGATCAAACATCAAATGGGAACAGATGAATGTTCATACTCGCTTATAGTTTACGTATTTATTTATGTTTTTGTTAGTTGTGTTTTGACATAGTTTTTACATCAGAACATGTCAACAACCTTAAGATAGATGTTAGCCTTGTGGTTTTTTAGCACATCCTCTACACAAGTTGCATCTTTGAACCAACACCGATCATTTACAATAACCAATGCGCTGCAGGTGGCGTTGTTGGCGCACCACGTCTTGCAGGCCTCGTGGTCGGTGGTGTCATCTGTCTGATCATGTATGTCCTTGAAACAGTTACAGTCTCTTTGCAAGAGTACACTAAAGTGAGTATCTAAAAGATAAAACTTTATGGTAAATAAGCTGATAATTTACTGACCACATCTCTTTTCGCTCTTCACCTGCAAGGTCTATTTGGTCCTGTGTAGAGCGGCGGCGGTGGCCTCAGGTACGGCTGAGACTGTTTAATGCTACAGGCAGTTCTTTAACCTCTATGTACCAATTGATCTCTCAACTGGATCTTACATCTGTTTCTCACAAGCAAGAGATGTCTTCAGTTTAACTGTTTATTGGTGTTCTATATAATCTACTATAGTAGTTGCTTTCTTGATCCATACAGCATTTATGCCAAGTTACTGGTATGGTATTGCAGGGTACGACACGTGCCTAAGCACATACAGGGAGGGCTCCGCCCATACCCTAGACCTGGACTTTGCTGGCCAATAGGAGGCCGATAGGTACCCGTATATATAGAGTGCACTGCTAATAGGGCCAGAGGAGAATAAACATGCTTATGCTAAACCAGCTGCTTCTCTTTACTCTCGCAAAGAGGTATGCAGAACGCGCACCTTACAGTATCTAAGCCTGTGTCAGTATTCAGGTGTTATTGGCATTTAAGCTATCTGCACTGTACTGTGCAGGACATTAAGTACTTGACATGATGCAGCCACACGCTTGGTTCGATCCTGTGGAGCTCTTAATCTTTAGTATGTGTTAGACAGCTGCATGGGTTTTTGGGACAGTGTACACATCTGTCTAACTAATCAGGAGTCGGTTATCAGTACACTATCTATTATCAATCATTAAAACAGGGTAACAAACCATTCAATTACAGTCGTCATCTAATTGCACATGTACAGTGGAATTGATTAATCAGGAATGTGTGAAATGTTTATTTTGCACTATTCGGTTTACTATTCGTGGATTGGATAGTGCAAAATTAAAGAGTACTCTACATGGATAGTGAAAAATGTGTGAATAAATTACTATTCACAAATAGTAGATTCCACTATCAATGAAGCATTTGTCTATTTCAACTAATTAGATGAATTCACCCAAATTCAAAACCAAAATCGAAAAAAAACAAGATTGGTTGGGTCAACAGGAACCTAGTTTTTACAGTTTCAGACTAAAGCTGAGACTCCTCCCATTTCCACAGGATGGTCATCAACTTACTGCACATGCTGTCAAAGTAACCAGGTAGACAACTGCTACATCTGTCTCCTTGGTAACGATCTGCACAGTGACATCTGGCGGATGTCCAGCTTTGTTCACAAGTGGCACCATTGGTACAGAAATTGGGTTCCTCCCTGCATCGATTGTAGTCTAAATAAAAAGAGTAAAATAATTAAATGTTTATAAACTATTGTGACAATATTTCTTCTTCTTCTCATCTCAAAATTCTCAGGACATCCAACCTGCTACAATGAACAATGGTAAAATTCAAAGAAAAATGTCAGGTTCCCTCGGAACCAGGCTCACTCATGAGTATACTCACCCATGATGTACAAATCAGAAGTGACGTCATCAACCATCTCCTGGATTTGGCTGAGGCCTGATGTCAGTTCACAGTTTCCTTTGCTTTGAGATTTGAAATTAACTGCATAGCAACCGTTTGTTTCCATGCAATGGAAAGCACACTCCACAAACTTTCTTGATGTCAGAACTTTTGATACAGATTCCAGCCGTTTAGAACCGTATTTAACAAAATCCTTCTTGATAATGTCTGCAAAATAGAAAGAATGCTTTCAAAAGTTCTTTTTGATGACCAAGTTAAGGTTCAGAGAATGGGCTACCAGACTGCCTCGTAGGCAATGTTTTAGCAAACGGCAAAAGAAACTAGTGATAAAAGTTCTATCTTTGAGAAGCAATGAAAAGCACGAAGCAAAGAATAAATCAAGTGACGTAATCACTTTTAAGTATACCAAACTGTATTCTTTGATTATAAGTTTCCACAAATTCTAAGTTTCTTTGATAGCACTTACCGACTTCTGCAAATCCATTCGTTGTGACCAACAGCACAAACAAGAGACCTTTGACTGCCATGCGATCACCAAATACCAGCCGATGGCACGACATAACTAAAAACAAATTGTCCATTCAAACGATTCTATGTGTTATTTTGATCTATATTAATATATATTATTCTCCAGTGTACTTCATACCTATCACTGAACAAATTTGTTTTCTTTTTCTTTTTGGCAATTTGTTTTTGTATTGGGTTTTCAGCAATAGGAGCTCATTGGATTTATCAAGAATAAAGACATTTGCTTTTTCAAAAATGATAATAATTGAGTTTTTCACGATAGGCGTTTCTGTCAGATTATTTGACAGATCTTTGCACAGGGAAGAGCAAAAAAAAATTCGTCAAAAATTGGCCCCAGTGGGGTTTGAAACGAAATTCAAATTTTTGTGTTTTTCTTAAACTTGATCCCCTCTGCCTCAGTACTGCATCTGTTGTTGACTTTAGATACCAGCCCAGGGTAGTAATAGAACCTTTCGACTGCGTTCGGAATGTAATTATTCGGGGTTTTCAAGATAAGCAAATCTGACAGAAATAAAATGCAATTTCAAAGAATTATCGCAATTTAAATTTTGAATGAAAGGGTCTTTTAATACGTTTCGTTCTTGCTAGAATGTGTGTACTTTATCATAAAATTAAGGAGTACATGATCTGACAGATCATGTCATGTCATAGAAAACTAGATTGCCTAATACGAATGTCAGGAAATCTAATTACTTATTTCTCTCAATTATTTTGTTTTTAACAGTAGAAAAAAATAGAAAGTTGGTAGTTATACTTTGTAGTTAATGAAAATAACAAATCACATTTGGTTAATTGTACATAGCCATAAACAGTAACAACAATACAAATCAAATTGGATTAAACTGTCTGGTGAACAAAGCAAACAGAATGTACAAGGTTGTATGGATTCTTTTTTTCAAAATTAGACCCACACCTGTGAGAATAAGTTCAGGAAAAACTCGAATGCTTTAAAAAATTTTGTTCTCGGAACGGAAATTGAACTTTACAAATATAGTCTATTTCTCATCATTATGAAAAGCAAAAATAAATATTTCGAACAACAAGTTAATTACTGAGCCTTTTGATGCCTTTAATCTTTTCAGAATCAAAGATCATAGCTCGATAGCATATATAACTCGATAACTACATCTAAAACAAAGCTACCCATGATGTACAAATCAGAAGTGACGTCATCAACAATCTCCTTGACCTCTCTGAGTCCTGATGTCAGTTCACAGTTTCCTTTGCTTTGATGTTTGAAATTAATTGCAAAGCAACCGTCTGTTGCCATGCAATACAAAACACACTTCACAGTCTTTGATGTTGCTATCACTTTGGTCACAGATTGCACACGTTTAGAAGCGTATTTAATATAATCCATGTTGATAATGGCTGCAAAAGAAAATGCTTCATGGGTCAAAGAACGGAGTATCAGGCTGATGTTATTCGTTGACAATGATTTTTTGTTCTGTTTCCGCCTAAATCACCCTGAGGGAAGGATAACCCATTCTGACTTGTTTGTAAATAGTTTTATAATTGTTGTCAGTAATAATCTGTACTGATTTTTACCGCCCGCATCCGAAGTATGAGGGAAGGTAATATTTTCACTTTGTCTGACTGTCCACCGGGGGGTACCTGGGCCAGGTCCGGAGGCGGGGTACCCGAGCCAGGTCCAGCTGGGGGCTCCCGGCTCGGATGGGGTACCCCCCGGAATAGGACAGTACGCAGTGGGCGGTATGCCTCTTGTGTTCACGCAAAAGGACTTTCTTGTTGTCTTGTTATTTTATTGACAATTACTAAACTTTTACCGAATCATTGGATGCTCTTCCGTCAGGGTGAACTGATAGCATCGTTATTTCGGTTAATCGTTCAACAACCCCATAAAAATGAAGAACATTTGACCAGTTGCTTTTCTCTATAAGACCCTTACGTAAAGAAACAATCGCATACAGGTTAAATTTACTGAAAGTTTCATCATGAAGTGCATTTTAAACCGCTTTTCTCAATGTGCATATGATTGTGTAAATGTACACATGTACCTTATCCACACACCTTATGCAGAATACATTTATCATACAGATTGAATTTTTATGATAGTTTTTGACAGAAATTTCTCATGGAATTTTAAGGTAGTTCTTTGGTACTTGCCGTTCAAAGGTTTAACATAAGTAGTTTAAAGAAAATAATGTCATGAGACATTTGTGAAATTTTATGTGACATTCACCAGCAAGTCAATGAGTAATCTCACCCCAGAGATGAACCAAACTTCCTTTGAAATCAATGGTAATCTTCATTTTTTCTCAAATTTGGGATGATGAAACTTTTTGAAACTTTACAAAATGTCTCAAATGTGAAAATGAATATTTTTCAGATAAAAATATTGAATGAGATTACTCTCCTTCTATGTATGGTGTACAGTTTTATGAAATTTAAAGTATTAGTAAATCTCCCTAAAAGTTTCTATGGTCCACTTGGCTCGGAGAATGCACTGCAATTGGCCAACTGACCATGTTATTGATCACAGTTCAATTGGGTTAAACAGACTGACCACACACCAAGTGTTCAATATGGTTTCACTGTTTACAATATTCTGAGGGAACACATGGCTTTGACGTCACGGTCCCAAAGAACTTCCTTAATCTAATTCTAAGTCACTTGTACACACGCAGAACAAAATACAAATGAGGAAAATTTGTAAAATCTAGTTCTTTAAAATTCTGTGAAACAAAACTGAATGCTTTCTATTTCTAGATCTAGTTATTCCCAAAATGTTTTCGCATTCCTACATTTTTTCACTCCTGACCCCTGTTTATGGCGATAAATAAGTCAATGATAAATATGTCAATGTAAGCACTCTCAAAACGACTGATTTTTGATGATACAACTTTTTTGTAGTACTCACCGACATCTGCAAAGCCACTGGTGGCGACAACGAACGTCAGAAACAAGAAACCATTGATTGCCATTGTTGTAATAAAGATTTCCATTCGATGTTTGTTTCAATATTTCTATTTGCAAAGTTGCAGCTGTCCGAGTCTTCACTAAGCTGTCAGTGTGTATGGTTGTACGATTGTGTTGCTAATACACGGGTAGTATTTAGAAGGGATGCTGACCCTAGTGCCTGGCAAACGTCTGATGACCTGATGATCAATAATAGAATATCAGTAGGAAAAATAGCATCTTGAGTTTTTTTCACTTTTTCAAGTTTAATAACAGCCAATATTTGGTCATAAAAAATTCAGACATATTGTTGCAACCGAAGGCAGTATAATGTATTGTTGGGTATTTGGCCAATGACTCAATACTCCTCTTGTTTCCACATGCAGGCTGACTAGTGGTCCATATTGGACTATGGGTCGGATTTCCTTTGATTGTACTTACACAGTCATAACATCGCAAAACGAGGAGTTCCTGAACTCATGATATGAAATGACCGGTTGCAATTTGTCTACTAAAATTTTCCAATATTAACTTCTTGATCTCATAATTGTCATTTCCCAGTGAAGTTTTTCCGAAAATGAGTGTGACCAAATTCACTGAATTCAAGGAATCATGGATGACAGGACCCATAAATGATGTTGTAATCAAAGGTATTACCTGTCTGGGAACAAATACATTACCACTGGTGGCAATAAACAGTACCGCTTCTTAACTACCTGTTTGTAGGTAACTATTAATTATTGACTCCGTCATCTGCTTTTTTTTGCGGTTTTTGGTTTTCTTTTTTGCTGTGTTTTAAATGAAAATAACCTAATTGTTTTTGTACTGAATGCAAAAGCAGCAAAATTAAAATCGTTTTGGAGGGCTTGCCGAACAAATAACACAAAAACAAACATTTGAAGAAAACTCGAATGCAACTAATGAACGGAAATTAAACTTCACAAAATGGATGGATTTACATTATTATGAGAAGTAAAAATAAACATTTGGGGAACAAGTTTAATTACTAAGCCCTTTGATTCTATATGGGCAAATAACCTTTCACACCCTGTCGGAGTACAGACATTTCTGACTGGTCTGTACATAGTACTACAATGGTTGTCAATAGAGAAATTACTTTTATTCGTGCTTTGGACAGGAAAATCTAAAAACCATTTTGAACTATTAAGTACAAGTCAGAACAGTGTCTACGTTACTCTAAGTTGATAAAAAAGATTTTAAAAGCATCAAACGGGCCTGTTACTGCTTGTAGACTTTTCTTTTAAATTTGTGACAAAATATATGACTTTTCAACTCCCAAATACCCTGTATCTAAGCCCATGATTAAGATGTTCAGTTGTAAATAGATTGTTACATTGTTACATAAATAGATCTCTCTCTCTATATTGACATTTCCAACTGCTGAAACTGACCTGACTGCTTTAATATACCTTTACATTTAATTTTACCTTTGTAAAAAAGGAAAATCTCTTCACATTAATACTGAAGGAATCTAACAAGTTCAGTAAAAAGCAATGAAACACCATGCAGGAAGAATATCCAATTCTGACTGGTTCGTAAATAGTTTTACAATGGTTGTCTGTGAGAGATTTTTTAGTGGTCCTTTGGGCACAAAATTCTGCTGAAGTAAAAAAGTTCTCATAGAGAACCATTATAAAATTATTTAAGAACCAGTCAGAATTAATAGATTTGCCTACAGTGTAAGATACACCCTGTGATGGTACACGCATCATCAAACTTCCTTTGATTAAACGTTTTGCGAGGTCTTTTAGGTGTACTAATAATACTCAGATACGATCGAGTATAGTCTACGCTTTCCTGGACCTCTGGTAC